>JBBPCY010099650.1:0-20779 GCA_037974405.1 Brachyalestes nurse | reverse complement strand
TGGTAGGATATGGGGTGGTGGTAGGTGGTAGGATATGGGGCGGTGTAGTAGGATACACGATGGTGGTGGGTGGTGGTCTGGTAGGTTATGGGATGGTGGGGTGTGGTGGGGGGGTTAGAGTGGTAGGATACAGGGTGGTGTGGTAGGATATGGGGTGATGCAGGTTGGTGAGGTAAGATATCAGGATTGTGATTAAATGTGATTACATAAGATTTAATATTCAGGGATGTAAACTTTATGGGTGAATATTCACCAGAGCATGAATAATAATCAGCACAGCCTACAGCCTCCACACACACACACACACACACACACACACACACACACACACATAGCGCTATAACAGAGATAAGAGGGACTTAATGTGAGAAATCTGAAGGGAAGAAACTCTGCTCATCCAGCCGTTTTACACACAAACAAACACAAACACAAACACACACACACACACACACACACACACACACACACATTTCTGTGCTCTGTTCTTCTTGGGGGGTCTTGGGGAGAGAGAGGGAACGGGAAGGAGGGGGACAGAGAGAGAGAGAACAGTACTCACTTGTCTCTGTTGAAAATGGTGAACTCCTGTGTGACAGTGTCCAAACATTGTTGCAGATGGGGAGCCTGGAAACACACACACATGCAAACACTCTTTAGCAACTTGATTAGTATGAGAATCAGGACATTTCTGGCTTGCGTGTGCACGCAATGGAGCAGTCACATTCACCTCAGGGTCTGTCTGTCTGTTTATCTGTCTGACTGATCTGTATTTCTAGCATGTTTACTATGTGTGAGATAAACAAGTGTGTGTATATTTTTATTTTAATACTGCACTGTCGTCATAGTGTGTGTGTTTATTGCATGTGTTCTGAACGGACCAGTGGGCTGGAGGTTCTGGTGTCTCTGGCTTTAGTTTTGGCAAGTCTCTTCTTCTTCTTATGCAGCGGCTTTGACTCCAGGATCATCTCCTCCAACTCAAAGGTGGGGTCACAGTTCAGACGCCCTTTCTGAGAGATAGAGAGAGACAGAATGAGAGAGAGAGAGACGGGGTGGGGGGCTGGAGGGTCGGAGGTGAAACAAAGTGATTTTAAGGGGCAAAAAGGATATCTCAGCTGTTTATATTATTTTAGACAGATTTCGGTAACACTGTGACTAAGTGTGGCTTTGACAATAAAGCTGAATTTTTATTGAGCTTTATCAAGAAAGATACATAAGTAAAGGTCACTCCAGTCATATAGCTAATACATGTTGATCTCTCTCTCTCTCTCTTTCACATATACACACACACACACACACACACACAGTTGTGTAGCTTATTCCTCATGCTGGTATTTTAAACATTAAAGCCCCATCCACCCCCACTGCTGTCGGGCATCAAAATAAAGGTAGTATTTGGGTCACAGTCCTCAGAATAACTAAACACTCTCCCTCTGCAGCAGCCACACGCACAAATATACACATACACTCGTACACACTAAAACATAAACACGTGTTTCTGCTCTGCTTCTGGATCTAAACTGTTTTTCTCTGAAATGTCATCCATAAAACAGATGGTTTTGGTTCTATAATCTCATTGGCTGATAGTCTGCATAGGTATAGTGTTTTAGGAACAGTGTGCTGAAGACTGTGGTGATGTGAGGAGGAGAACGTCTCTGGTTACTGGTAACGAATGGTTAGACAGCAGTAACGAGGGCTGTCAGGTGTACATGCTGCAGATGCCTGGAGACAAATCATCTGCTCTTTTCCCTCCACTTTTGTTTCCGGTGAAGGGGGGTGAAGGGTGGGCATGTTCCTCCTCCAAGACACGTCAGGCTCCACCACATCATCTCAAACTACCGCTAACACAGCGGATGGTTCAGGTGTGTGAGTGCTTACTGCACACTAATGAGTTCTTTGAGCGTGTGTATGTGTGTGTGTGTGTGTGTGTGTGTGTGTGTCTCAGTCTCACATTAGGAGTGAAACCTGGTGGCACTGCTTTCTCCAGCACGGCATCCCAGTTCACATCTGCCAGGTACTGAAGGTTCTGAACATCAGAAATACACGACAGACGACTCTCTGGATCTCTGGTGAGGAGCTACACACACACACACAGAAAAGGTTCAGATAAGGAGTGTTGACTGTTTATGAGATGTAATTTAGCTGTGATCAGCTGATCCTTCTCACCCTGCGCAGAAGAGCCACCACACCCTTGGACCAGGTGGACGAGTACTGCACACGGACACCACGGAAAATGCTGAGGACATCATCCACGGCCGTGCTGGAGTGGACGTCGTATGGGCGCTAAGAGACAACAACAAAACAGGTGGTGTTTATTTTAAAGGAAAAATTTAGAACAAAATCAAATTGACCCACCATGCAGTCAGCTCAGGGCTGGTTCTAGACAGGGGCACAGGGGCTGGCAATGCCCCACCAAATGCTCCGCCTGCCTCACTAAAGCCAAAGATGTGGCATCACGAAGAAACAGGCAGATAGGCGGAGCTTTGGCTGGTAGAATAAAATACGGCGACACAGTCAGAGCAGCGCACTCAGTGTCAGCTGTTGTAGTCGTACGTATCATATCTGTTCTCTCATCCAGGAAGAATTTTGGCTTATAGTTAATATTTACGTTGAGTCATAGTTGGATATAAGTATTATAAGTGGTCATGTTGGTGTTAGCCAACGTTTGCATCATTCCTTTTTTAGTATCCTCTTTCCTTTATTAAATTCTCCTTTTTGGCTTTAAACCTCTTCTACACTGATTTGAAGCTAATGGTAGCAGCAAGTTATTGGTTAGCTGGCTACTCTTCTGAACTCTTTTGCTACCCTTTTTCTGTCATTATGCAGCGATTTCTGATTATTAATTCTAACAATGTTGTGTCTGAAGCGACAGCTTCTAAACCTAGCACCTCCCAAGCCATCATGTCGCGGCCCAGTTGCCCAAGCACTCCACCCCCCGATTCCATTGCCCTGTGCACCATGCCCACGGAAGGTGATCGCGGCCTCTTTCTAAAACCTTTTGAATACACACTAGCAAAGGACTCCAAACTTAATGAAATTACAAAAATATTCCTCAAAATGCAAATACACATTAAAAACACATTCAGAATGAAGTAACTGTCACTCTAGCCCCTGTAGTATTACGGGAGCTCAAAAAGAAATACAATGATGGAGATCATACAGGGTTTGGCATTAAAAGTGATTTAACTAGAGAGAGATGCACCGTGAAGCTGGACACAGAATATATTACCTCCCATATTATAAATCATCTTTCTTACAGTGCCAACCAAATTATTAGTCAGTGCTACGATGGTGCCTCGGTTCTGAGTGGGATCAAGGGTGGGGTCCAGGCCTTGTTGTAAAAATAGATAGAGAAAAAATTACAAAAGGTCTTGTGGAAAATAAGGATGCTATCCTTTGTATCCTTTCAGAGATTTCAGAGAACAGTGTAGTGTGTGAGTATTTACAAAGACGCATTAGGTTTGTTGAAGATGCTGAGAAAGCAAGTGCTTTGTGCCTTGAAGCCTGCAAATGCTATTTTACAGGCTCCTTCTGTTGACCTGTGCCATGCTGGTGAGGTGCATCTCTACATGCTCTGAAGGAGATAAGAGATGACTCATTGACTAATTTTGAGATAGACACCTCTGCTCCTGCAGCTAAAAGAAAAAGAACAATAGGTTCACAGGTTTCGGAGTGTTGTACTGTAAGTCACATCAAAACCTCTGAGAGTTCAGGGTCTGAAGAGAGCTCTTAACAATATTCTGGACAGAGCCATTGTGGAGATGGAGACCAAGTTCTCCAGAGGCAATCCTGATCTGATGATGGCAGTCCCTCAATCTTCCTATTTTTTAGAAGTTGCCTTGTTAATAAGCACACTGCAGAAGATGGCAGGTATTGCCTGCAATGACAGGCTTTCTAATGAAATTTGTGTTGCAAAAGTCATGTTAGAAAAGAAAATCACTTCTGCTGTTACAGAACTTTCCACCATTTGCAAACACCTCCAAGAGTTTAAGGAAGCTTTTCCTCAGCTCCATCATCTCTGTGCAACTGTGATCATCTGCTGCATGTGAGAGATCTCCACTTTTTCACGTGTCCTAACCCCATTCCGATGCAAAATGTTACATGAGAGAAAGAAAAACTTTGTGATTCTGGCTCATAAAAAGGCCATAATAGCTGGACTAGATTTGGATTCATTTGTAAGGGTTTTTGCCCAAAACAACAGAAGACTGATCCTACAATAGGGAACATATCTTACATTTGACCAAAGAGTCAGAGAACTCTGAAAATTGAAAAAATGTGGTTGACTAACTTCAAAGGGAACATACATTTTAAACATAACACTGATTAAAACACTGTTATATTACGGATGTGGGGTCAAAACACATTTATGCATTAGTGGGTTTAAAAATATTAAGTATTAAGTATACTATATTTTACTTTAGCTTTGGTGAAAAACATAAAACAAACCACTTTATAGCTTAAACAGATAAGTATAACATAAGACGTTGGCAACCCACCAACATCTCTTATTGATCACCCTCCCCCCCAATGAGCCAAACATTGCTCTTGTGTCAAAATGCGCCTACAGCATTCGCCTCCACATTGAAGTTCATTTCATTTTTACAGCCTACAGTAAGTCACACTGTGTCCTAAGCCACATTTACCTTAATGAAGAGATGGATGAGGTTTGAGTGGGTCCAGAGTTAACAGTAAAAGATTTAGTTGACTATTGACTTCTAGTGTTAGCGACGTTAGCCTTGTAGCTCTAGTTCTGAACTAAAGAAGACATATTTGGTCCCAAAATAGTCTCGACTGATTTACTGGGGGTGGTGGAACATCTGTGGAGGTCTGATTTTATACCCCCCAAAAAAGATCCTTTGCAACAACAAACACTTATGATTCTGAGATAGTGACATTGATGACAACATATTTTTAAAAATTTATGGTAATTTTGAGTGTAAATAAACAAAAACCTTATAAACCCAACCAACAGGTAGATCCTAAAGGTCATAACTGGTTTCTCCTCTTGTGCTCCGCTGTAGCTCAACGGTTAGAGCACTGCCCATGAATATCATGCATGGCAGAGGTTGAGTGTTCGAATCGCTCCATCGGGGCAATTTTTAACATATTTTTCCAGGTGAGCAATCTAAAGCTGCAGGTGTGGATCACAAAGTTACTGCGTTTGGGGTAAAGTGACTACACTAAAAGAAGGCAGCGCTGAATCACTCTGTGACCAATGATCAAACAAACTTTGGTTCTTGCGACGGTACTGACCCGGTAGGAGGCACATCATGGCTTGTCCTGCGATTAGTGTTTTAAGAGTTTCTTACTGATTACAGCTAACGCTGTCTGCAAAACACAGTCTGAAATGTTCTCCCAGCACACAGCGGCCTGACCATCACAGCTGACCTTCACTGAGTTCATTTTGTTCGGAATGGGGAGGAGACGTCAGTTAGGCTATTACACTTTGTAACCAAGAGGAAGCTAATGATCCTTGAGGTGAGGGACATGCTGCTGGAGGCAGGTTCATTCTTTATTTTTTTGACAAACTGATAATTTATTTTTTCTTCTTCTTATTATTATTATAACTGTCTTTTTATATCATTGTTGAAGTCTGAATCAAGCATGTACTCTCCCCTTTATCTAAACTGTATTTTTGTTGATTTTGAGTGAGAGGTGTGAATAAGCAATACTCACCTTTAACCTGAAAACATTCAGCGAATTGGAAAATCATCCTTTTTCTTTAGGAAAAAAAAACTCCAAACAAGGATAGGCTACTGTAGGCTACTATATCTAGCTTTACATGTATTATTAGCTGAAAAAACCTAACTGAGACCTGAACGCCTACGTGGTCAGATAATCAAATGAATTCTGCTCCACCTTCACCGCAGTCACAGAACTAGTGTTTGGAAATGTTAATACTTTCATTCTCATGCAGGTGTGGCTGAAACTCAGGGTGGAGGAATGAGCAGTCCGACATAAAAATGTAAACAGCTTCCTGTACTCGTCTATACATACCGTGTGATTTTTCTACAGTCCCCTGCACTTAACCTCTTTGTTTGCTTACAGACCCCAAAACGATTGCCCAATAACCCCTTTGTAGATAGTATTGGAGGCGTGGGACAACCTTGGTGGGAGATGAGTGTAGAGTCTAGCCCAGGGACTCTCACTGGTCTTACTGAATTTACCTGAACAAGGGAATGAACCACAGTCAGCTGTGTGGAAAACAGAGATGTTATCCACTACACCAACCATTTCTTTTTCTTGCGGGAACCCACCCATCCTCGTAAGAGCTCATATGCCGTGATGCCCAGGGCCCACCAGTCTACAGCGTAGGAATAACCCGGACCACCATCCACAAAGGACTGGAACATCTCTGGAGCTATAACACACACACACACACACACACACACGATTTTGTGGGGCGTCCATTACTTTGTGCAGCATTAGTGCATTTGGTCCTGACAGATCTATAAGTGTGTGTCTGTGCTGGGAGGCTGTTTCTGATCCATGGGAAGTTTCTACCTGAGTCACAAAGGTATCTCCTTCCTCATGTTTATTCCTTCAAGGTAGTCAGCTCTTCCTTGTTAACCCTGTCTGACTAGATGAGCTGACTTGTCAGATTTCACACACGTACCAATTTTAAATAGATGAACCAACTACGCACTGATGTGTGCCAAGAAAACACACACCTTTATCTAACCTGTGGGGTATGTTTCCAATAATTGATGGGGTAGAGCCGCCTACAAAGTGCACTTCTTTGACAGGTGTTTCTGATAAAATGGCCAGTGCCTAAAAAAAAGCAGCTCAATGTGTATTAGGTAAGGACAGGGAGGGGGCCAAGTGTTAGTGTTGTGATGTTTACCCATATACGGTTTGGTTCCTGCCATAGAGGTGGCCTTCTCCGAATCCTTCAGCACTGTGGCGACGTTGAAGTCTGTGATGTGGACATGACCTGAGACACACACACAGAGCAAGGCTGAAGAAGCTGTTAAAGGGCAAATGAATTTTGAAATGGAGCATCACATCACATCTCAAAGCCTTCAGAGCATCTACCATGGAAATGCCCCGATATACTGCAACCATTATCAGCTCTAGACTTAAGCTACAAGGATCATCTGATCTTAAACACATTAATGTTATACATTTAATGCAGTAACAATGTTTTAAAACAAAGCAATAAACATCAAAAACCCTTCTAATAAACAAAGGCTAATAAACATGACAATTTACTGCCCTGACATCTGTCCATCCGTCCATCCTGCAGCCTCCGACGTAATTCACAATTTGCCCCTATGGCGGGAGCAGCTGGTGAAGTTGATGACGCGCTGGTTTGTTTCTTTCTTCACTTAAACGTTTATTTGTCTTATTGTATTTTAACATTTCTTTTGGTACCACGCGGTCAAAAAACTGTGTCCTCCTAACTACTCCTCCCGCCACTCAAAATCACCTGTGCTCTCTACACGTAAGGTGATACGTAAGACGTAAGGTGAGAGGAGGTGGAGCTACATAGGAACTAATGTGGATCAAGCAATATGTGCCCATTATTGCCCAAACACCCCGTGACAGAGACTAAATACATCAGGATAATTAACATATGAAAACTGTTATAATTGTAACCATACTAACGAAATCAAAATAGCAAAAATGGCTCCAACACATCCATCCACACCCACACTATCCATCACCCATCCACCTATATATTCATCCTTCAATCGTCACCGGAACCATTCATTTAAAAATCATTCGTTTCGCCCCCCTCACTTTTCCTCTACCAGACAACGGCCGAGACGTACAGCTTTGCGTGCAGTTGGAGCTGTACGGTGGAGTCCAATTTCAGATTAAAGTCTATGTATAGCAGTTATCAAAATCATTCGTTTCGCAGCACAGAAAATGGTCCCGTCCACTACAGACTCATAGAACATCCACAACATGTTGTTGCAGATTCTAAAAGTCTGGATTCTACGTAAGACATACGTCCTACTTTGCCCCTCTTGTATGGGGCCAGAGTGTTCTATGACCAATCTAGCCATTTACAAACCAAGGTATTTGTATTCCTGAACATTCTCTACATGCATGCCTCTAATGGGCAGGGGCATGACAGGAGACCGTGATCTTCTCAGGTCCGTGATCTTCTCACCCTCGGTTCTTTGGTCTTGTTGATGCTGATCCTATATATGGAGTCGTCTGCATGCCTGATACATCAGAATATTGAATCACCTAAATACTTCTGCAGATTGCAGCCCTCTGTGTTGCACTTGAAGTCAGATGTGTATAGGGTAAAGAGGAATGGTGAAAAAACTGTCACTTCAGGAGCTACAATAGCATACAGCACTGTGTCAGCCATACATCCCTGTAGTCGCATGTGCTACCTATCAGTCAGGTAGTCCATACGTGACTAAGGGAATATGAACCTGCATAACAGACTGAGTGAGCAGACCAATGATTTCTTCTTGATACTTTCTTGATACTGAGGGCGAAGCTGAGGATCTGGGAAGTGCAGCACATATCTGGGAACTTGAGCACCTTTGGGGTTGTACGGCCTGGGCTCAATGCCTTGGCAGGATGGACTCCTCACTTTGTCCTGCTAATGGACAGTCCATGGGTGTTGGAGTCTTCATTAGCAGGAGGAAAGGGGGTGGCGGCTCTAGCAAATGAGAGGATTGATAAAGGAGAGAGGCTAAACTCATTGGCTATCTTGATGTCACCATCAGTTCCCTGGCTGATGACTGTCTCCACACATGTGGTGTTGTTCTTTTGCAGACTTTGCTACAGCGTTCTCCTGTATGTGTCCCTTCCTTCCTTTAACTTCCCAGACATGTGCCTGTCTGTCTTTTTGGCTGACTCCCTGTCACCTAACCTGAACACTTCCCTCTTCTTATTCAGGAGGGCTTTGATGTCTTTGGTGACCCATGGCTTCATGTTGGGAAAGAAGCATATGGATTTAACTGGTACAGAGTTATCATATCACGTTTAATATCGGGAACTTAGTACATTTGGGGAGACTCTAAGACCCATAGTGCTATATACAGGGGTTTACATAAGTGGTACGCAAGTACACACTGACGTGAATGGTACATAAATGTGCGCCAGTTTTCAGTGTTCACAGCGCAAATGCGTACCTAATTTGTGACTTCAACACAGAGGGCTATGAGCTGCTCAGATAGCACCTCCAGCTACCCGCGAGACATTGGAGGTTCCTCTGAGTTGCCAGCACAGAGTCCACTTTGACCGGATTGCGCCACTTTACTACCAGGAGAAGCCTGTGGTTCTTCCGGCATTGCTGGACAAGAAGTGGTGAAAAAAGGCACATGAGTACCAGAGACTGTCCTAATAGTAATGCAGCTAAGCGCACCATCACATCACATCAGGCCTGCAACGAAGGTTTTTGTTTCATTTAATTTCTTAAACTACTGTTTACTTTTGGAACTTATTTGACTTATTTTACTTTTGGAACTTATTTTACTTAATTTAGTTTTGTAAATGTAAATAATCTTATTTGGTGAGTTTGTTAAACAGTTACTGATTGAGGATGACTTTATGCATACTTTGTTGTCCCACATATTAAGGGAGATCTCTTTCTCAGATTATTCAGTGCCAGGGAGGTGTGGCCAGGTTTATTTGTTGTCCTGTAAAATAAAGTTTTGTTGTGTTTCTATTTAAACAATGTCTGTCAAAGGGTAGTTTCTGTAAAAAAAGTTAAAACAGGTGACAGACAGTGAGCCCAGGTCAGCCCATTCTTCAGTATATTTAGTATTAGTATGCTGAGCCCGCTCTAACCATGAGGGTTGAGAGAGTTATTTCTGTGGTTCTGCTGTTTTTTGTTTGGGCTGCCTGCATGCTGCTAATGCTTGCACAGCTAGCAGCAGCAACTGTCTCTTTCTTTACATCCACGACCAGTTGATCTTGCAAAATGCAACAAAGCACAGAGTGGTCATCCTAGATATTCTCTTGGAGATATGGAGGGGAAGGATGAGAAAGGGATGCTGTGGAGGAGCAAAAGGTAGAAGGAAAAGAGCAGAGATGAATGGGCAACAGTCTTGTGAGCAGCGGCAGAGCCAATACAAACTATATCTTCTTTCCATTATTATTGGCAATGTGAGGTCACTGGACAATAAGATGGACGAACTTACGGCACAAGTAAGACACAACAAATAATTTTGAGAGTGGAGTTTGACATGCTTTATGTAAACATGGCTGCATGAGCATGTTCCTGATGCTGACGTGGATGTTGATGGCTTTTCATGTGTTCGGGCAGACAGAACTGCAATATTGGAAAACGCAAAAGAGCATCACTCATTTTGTTAACAGGCAATGGTGCCACCTGGGTCACATTGTGATTTAAGGAATGCATCTGCAGCCCGGACAGTTAACAGTTGTTTGCAGTGGGGCTATGTCCATACTATCTACTCAGAGAGTTCTCACATGTGATTGTCATTGTTGTTTACATCCCTCCATCGCCCAACGCAAAGACAGTGTGTGACGTCATCCACTCCGTGAGTGCGAGACTCGAGACGATGCACCCGGATGCATTCATTCTTATCTCTGAGGACTTCAATCACACCTCTCTGGAAAGGACACAGTTTGTGGACTGTCCCACTCGAGAAAACAAGACACTAGACTTGCTGTATGGACAGTGCACAGCCATCCCACCTCTAGGCAGAGCTGACCACAACTTGCTGTACCTTCTACCCATCTACCTACCACTGGTGAAGAGGCAGACAGCTACTCTCAGGACAGTGAATGAGTGGTCAAATGAGGCCCTGCGAGACAGTTTAAAAACTATAGACCAGGAGGCTCTTTATGAGCCACATGGAGTGTACATTTATAGACTGTGTCACGCATAAAGAACAAATTTGTGTCACAATAACACAGTCACTCAGTCGTAGACTGAGTAATGCCAGGCTACCCAAGTGTTAATGGAAATGTAGGTGTAGATGAGAGATGTAGGTGTACATGTAAGTGTAGGTGTAGATTAGAGATGCGCCGATCCGATATTCTGTATCGGTATCGGTCCGATCCTGACCTAAATTACTGGATCGAAAATCAGGAAGGAATAAAAAATGTAATCCGATCCGTTAAAAAAATACGGAAAATAATTACAGCACGCATAACGTGATTTGCGACGTGCATAAGGCAAGAAGATGCATCACATAATAAGAGTTTCTGTTGTGTATGAGACTTGCCAAAATGTCAGCACTTTGGAGTTACTTCAGACTCAAAGAAGAAAAAGCCAAGACTGCCGAATGTACTGGGACACCTCACCCCCCATGGGGGTCCCCCACGGACCGTGCTTGCGGCTTTTCTAGGCGGGGCAACCATCAATCTCCGTGAAACTTCACAGTCAGATAGGGCTCGATGAGACCTTTGCAACCAGGGGTGGACTGGCAATCTGTGTGTTCTGGAAAAGTCCAGAACGGTCGTCCGGTGCACGGCTGTCGGCCTGTCTTTCTCGGTTGAGATGCAGACCCTCCCTGCTGGTGAGGGAACATCACAGCACACAGTTCAGCCCCCTGCTAAGTACCAGGCAATTGTAACCACGGGGCGTGGCCAATAAGTATATCTCTCCGTTTGTAAAAGTGGTAAATTAAAATCCCACATTGAGTTGCCATTTGTAAAAGTGCAACATTTATATTTAGAATGCAACATTTAGTTTTTTTTTTAACACATTCGGCTCTAAATGTGTGAAAATTGCACTAAATTATGAAAAAAATGACACCTCTAAATTTGTTACGCTGTTTTTACAAACAGCACCTCATCTTACTATACCATGTTCTCTGTGCAACATTTCTCTCTTATTATATTACAGTTATGATTTTTGTATTTGTGTGAAGGTATACAAAATGTATCGGCAAAAAAGCATTATTTTTTGTTTTATGTTTAAAAAAATACTCAGTATCGGATTTGTATTGTATCAGCAGATATCCAAATTTACAATATTGGTATCAGTATCGTAAAAAAGTGGTATCGTGCCATGTCTAGTGTAGATGGAGATGTAGATCAGACTTACCGTGCTCATCTAGCAGGATGTTATCTGGTTTTATGTCTCTGCAGAAAGAAAACAGAACACTCCTCACAGTTAAACACACTCCCAGGACCCTTTGCAGTACTGCAGTCTACACACATACACACACACACACACAATCACAAACACACACATAGTTGCAGAGTGATAACACAGAAACTGCAGATCAGATGTGCAGAGTTCACACACACCCCTTTTCAATGATTTTCACTCACACTTATTATCAACCTAGGGCTGCACAATTTGGGAAAAATTATTGAGATCAATATTGCAATATGCAATATGATAAAGGGCACTTGCTTGTATATCAATGAAAGGTCGCATACAAATTACTAATAGTGAAATGTTTAATTTCAAAGTGAAACATACAACTACTTATAACAACTTGAAATGCCCAGGGCTTTCAAAATATTCTACAAAATTAAATAAATCACAAAAAACTCTACATTACTGCAAATGTTATTTTCCTAATAGTGCAGTTTTTTAAAACAATGCTGGATTTTGACATCAATATTTCAAAAGCTTGTGGCTTAAAAGAGGATAAAGATGGAGACTTACCATGACTTACCATGACTTACCATTCCTGCACTTCAACAAATAATGTAGTGAATAACTCTGCAGTGTGTTTGTGTATGTGTGTGTGTGTTTGTGTGTGTGTGTGAACAGTGTATCTGGGGCAAATGTATAATAAACAGCTCAAAGATGTTATACTTCACCATTAAATGTGTTTTCTATAAGCATAGTCTGAGTGTCTCTCTCTCTCACACACACACACACACACACACACACAGACGCACACACCCTGAGAGCAATGTGTGAGTAATGTCGCTGACCTGAAGACAGTTTTAGAAAAAAAAAAAGCCCTGTTGAGTTACAGCACCACCTGCTGGACTGATTAATGTCCAGAACAATCAGTGCAAATGTTAAAACAGAATCTGTCTCTAAAAGCTCCCTCACAGAAAGTTATTTCACAAAATGGTTATAGTTGCAACGCCTACCAGAGTTTTGAGAATATTTTCGTCCTAAACCCATTCATATAAAAAAAAAACTTTCTGAGTGTTGTGAAGGTCATGTGCTCCTCACCGGTGGATGATGTGGCGGGACTGTAAGTACTGCAGAGCAAGGGAAAGTTCACACACGTACAGCTTCACCGTCTCCTCCTTAAAGTGAACGTTCTGATGCAGGTGGTAACGAAGATCTCCTCCCAACAAAAGATCCACTACCATGAACATGTCCTCCTCATCCTGAAATGAGTACCTGTCGGGGTGCACAAAAAGAGAAAGAGAGAGGGAATGAGACAAAGAGAAAGAAAGAGAAAGCAAGAAAAGGGAGAGAAAGTGAGAGAGTGAGAGAGAGAAAAGAAAGAGCGTGGATGTTGAGAGAAAGAGAGCGAGAGAAGGTTAGGATGAAGGGGGAAAAGGGGGAACAGTAACGTGTCAGTTGCGAGTAATGTGCGTATTTCTCCTCACCTCCAATCTTCTACTATTGTTTTTCTTGTCCTTTTACTGTCTCGAGGGCGCGTGTGTGTTTGTGTGAGACATTCGCAAGGCGCCTGTGCATGCAGCCCCGCCCCTACTGCTTCAGACTGAAACAGCAGGCAGCAAGAAGCTTCAGTTGACCAGCTATTTACTTTAAAGCAACAAATCGTACTGTGTACTTTGATGTAAAAATGCATGCCTGGTTGGTAGGTTCAACCCTCAATCTCTTCATCCCCTTATCTCATCTTCCGGTCATCCTCCACCCCTTCTGCCCCTCATGCCTTCATTCCCTCATCCCTTCACCCTGTCGTTCCTTTATCACTTCCTCCACTTATTACTTTGTCCGTGCTGCTCTACATCCCTTCTTCCTCTTATCTATTCTTCCTCTGATCTTCTAAATGAAGGACACCAGGCTGTACTGATGCCTCAGGGTCGCTGCCATAGCAATACATGGCCACAGCACTCAGTCAGGGAGCATGATGAGACTGATTCCCTAATGGACACACTGTGTGTGTGCGAGTGTGTCCTTCTGAGCAGCTGTAATGGATGTACATAGGGTCTCTCTATGGGGGAAGGAAATGGGTCTTCTTTTCGGTGAACACTAATATAAGAGCTAAGAACACAAGAGCAACAGTACAGTTTAGAGGACAACATACAGTGCAGTCGATAGGGGCAATGACAACACTAGCATGAGTGAATATGATAACACATACTGTATTCTAGCAGCAGAATCATTAAGTGTAAAGAAATGCAAATATGGAGGTAGCCAGCAATAAAAAGCTGTCTACCTGGGTGCTTGATCTTATAACTTCAAGATCAAGCTTGTTCTTTTGTTATGCCACTGAGCCAGCGGCTGCTTTCAGAGTCATACACAGAACTGCTTAAGTGTGTGAGTGAAGTTGAGGATGGATTTGTCCAGGATGTTTTTTGTTTGACCAGCCAGCCCCAAGCGCTAACCTGTGTGACTGGGTCGTCATCTGGCTCTAATGAATCTCTCTCTGCTAAATATACGGAGGACTTACATTTTTGTTTTGATATGCTTTGTGCGGTAAATAAAAACACAGTAGTTTACCTTTTCTGTGGGTTTACTGTAAGCACAGTCCTCCCCACATAGTCAGACAGAGCGCCTGGTCATTGGGTGCCAGGTGGTCTTCTTTGCCGCAATGTTGTTCTGTGCCTCAAACTGTGCATAAATATTTCTGTATGCAGTATCTTACAATATCTTACTGTGCACTGTAGTGCACCAGAATATGAGATGGCATGGGACAGTTTTGTTGACTGGTGTGATCCCAATCCGTGGCAGCTCAACATCAACAAGACTAAGGAACAGGTGGTGGACTTGTGAAGCTCATGGGATCCTGTCATTCCCCTGTCCATTAGAGGGCGGATGTGGAGATCGTTCAGGACTACAAGTGCCCTTGGACAATAAGCTGGACTAGTCAAAGAATTCTCTGGTCACATACTAGAGGGTTTAAAGTAGGATGTACTTCCTAAATAGACTCCAATCTTTTAGAGTCTGCAACACCATGCTGCAAATGTTCTATGAGTCTGTAGTGGCCAGCACCATTTTCTAGGCTGTGGTGTGGTGGGACGGCAGCATGAAAGTGTCAGCAGAGACCAAGAGGCTCAACAAGCTGATCAGGAGTACAGGGTCAGTTTTGGAACTAGGAACTAGACAACTTGGAAAGTGTGGCTGAGAGAAGAACATTGACTAGACAATGCTGATCACCCATTCCACAGTGTTGTGGTCAAACAAAGAAGCATGTTTAGCCATAGTTTTACCAGCATAATCTGATCCACTGAACACCACAGAAAATCCTTCCTCCCCCTGGCATCATAATCTATAACTCCTCCTCCTGTCACACACTCACCCAATAATCTGTACAATAACATTCTGATGTGCAATATCTTATTGTGTGCTAAACCATTACCATTATTTTATCATATCTTTATTATTATGAGCAATAATCTTATCATGTGCAATATCACTTTTTTATTATTTGTGTTAACTAGTAAATAAAATTACTGCTGAAGTAGTTTATCTATAGTATTTAGTATTTAATCACTTCTATGCTGACCACAACATGTTATGCATATAACATTGTCTATGTAGTACAGAGTGTTTTCTGGATAATTTAATTTGACCTTATATTTCATATTGTTCTTGTCTTTGTTCATCTGTGTGTCTATACAGCAATTTCCTCTGGGATCAATAAAGGTTTCTGATTCTGATCACTGTACACTGAAATGTATCACTGTTCATTGTGACATCTCTGTCCACGCACCAGGTCGCGTGACGTCACGAGGCACCGGAATTGACTCGCGCAGGTATTTAAGCGGGAGACAGGTACACGTCAGCACCAGACACTGAGTTGATGTATACTAAATCCAGGTCCCTCACCTCATCTACTCACGTGAGTACCCTGCTCTCCTGAGCATCTCTATCTACCTCTCCGTGTGCGTGTGTGAATGCGGGTTTCCTGGTGGAAATCTCAACTCCTCTTGGGAGCGTTCACATTCTAACTGTGTGGTTTACCTACCCACTCATTTGTATCCGCGTTTGGGTTCTCCTCCACGCTACACAGGGACTACTCTTCATCAGTCGTTCTAGTCTTGCCTCCGTGACAATCTCACTGTCATTGTACATTGTTGTGCATCACTGTACACTGTAGTGTATCACTGTGCACTGTAGTGTATCTCACTGTACATTGTAGTGTATCACTGTGCTTCCCAAGATTGCTAGTGGCACCTCTGAGGTACCCTTGAGCAAGGTATCGTCCCCATACACTGTGTTCCTGGCTGACCGCTGCTTCACTTGGTGAATGAGTTAAATATAGAGAAAGAATTTTATGCTGTTCACACTGTTTACATATGTTTACATATGTCAGAATACAGTGTACTGTATCAGTACACTGTAGTGTAACTCACCGTACACTGTGGTGTATCTTATTGTACAGTGTTATGTATCTCACTGCACTGTAGTATCTTACTGTAAACTGTAATATATTTCACTGTGCACTATAGTGTATCAATATATACTGTACTGTTTCTCACTGTACAATGTACTGTGTCTCACTGTGCACTGTAGTGCATCTCACTGTACACTGCAGTCACTACAGAGCACTACAGTCTACAGTCTACTGTACACGCCATTTTGTCCCCTATGCCTCTTGTAGTGTATTAAACTCTGTCAAAACAATTGCATGAATCAGAAGAACGTTACAGAGGATTCTAAAGCTTTATGGAACATTTTAGAACACGGTAGAGCATAATAGAGTTTTGTAGAGCATTCAAGAGTGCTATAGAGCATTAAAGAGTGCTGTAATGCTCTGTAACATTATAGACTGTTACAGAGCATTACAGCGCTCTGATGTTTTTAGGTAAATTATGCGTCCCTCTAAACTCTGCCGCTCTGGTTAATTCTGTTACACTGTTTTGTTCTGGAAAAATTTTAAGACGAGCAGTTAGTCCTGGAGGGCTCAACAAACAAAGTGGTCACACACACATGCATGTATACACACTGCACTGCTATAAAAAACACTCTGTTCCTGTTCTTATATAAGGCCTGTGAGAGCATAATGAATCTCCTCCAATATGCTGTCCTATTTTCAGGTCCAGTGGAGAACGTGTGTGTGTGTGTGTGTATGTGTAGACTATACAGACTCACAAAACAAACGCAATACTGCAGAAGCACTTAATGCTGCTGTGTGTGTGTGTGCACTGAAACTCACCACAGGTTGACGAGGAAGGGGTGCTCAAGCCCTTGCATGATCTGCAGCTCTCTGAAGACGTTCCGGACTTCATCTCTCTCAATACACTTGTGCTTGTTCATGTACTTCATGGCGAACATCTTCTTAGTGTCCCTCTTCTGCACGATGCACACCTGCACAAAACACAAACACACACACGCACACACAGCACATTTACAAAAGGCATGAAGTGTCAAATAGTTAAAAGTCCAAAATAAAATAAAAATCATATTTTACACACACTCCTGTTTAATAACCATGCATTGTTTGAACACTGGAGTCCACCAGAGGGCAGCAGAGAGCCTAATCTGTTTAGTGCAATTAGAGGAGATGACTGCTCACAAAGATATCAAGGTGTTGACTCAGCCCCCAAATTCGCCTGTGGGATGTGCTAAATAGACTTGTCCTATCTATGGAGGGTTTAACTCAGTTTACAGGATTTAAAGGAGCTGCTGCTGGTGCAGAACCACAGCACATCTTCAGAGGTCTTGTGAAGTCCAGGGATCAACAGGTCAGTGCTGTTTTGGAAACACAAGGGTGGGCATAGGGCTGCAGGTGCAAGTCCGTATGATAGACACTTGGTATTAGTATTGTAATTAAATTACTGCATATTAGACTGACCTGATTAATTTAGACTGTTTCTGAATACACAGAGCAGCTTCAGGACACAATGAGCAGCTTCATGATACACCAAGCACCTTTACAACACACCAAGGACCTTCACAACACACTAAGCAGCTTCGCAACACACTGAGCAGCTTCACAACACACAAGCAGCTTCATAACACTGAGGAACTTCACCACACTCTGAGCAGCTTCACGACATAGAGCTGCTTCATGACACACTGAGCAGCTTCACAACAGTCTTAACAGCTTCATGACACTGAGCAGCTTCACAACAGTCTTAGCAGCTTCATGATACTAAGCAGCTTCACAACAGTCTTAGCAGCTTCACGACAGTCTAAGCAACTTCATGAAACACTGAGCAGATTCATAATATTGAAGATATTTACAACATACTGAGCAGCATACTGAGGAACTTCACCACACACCTTGCAGTGTCACAACACTCTGTGCAGCTTCACCACACTCTGAGCAGCTTCACAACACAGAAAGCAGCTTCACCTCACTCTGAATAGCTTCACAAGCTAAGGCACAAAGAGTCTCAGCAGACGGGGGTCTATTTGTAATACCTGAGTGGATTTGATTTTCCTGCTGAAGGAACAAAGCTGTCCCCACATAAACACCCCCCAGCATAAAACACACTAAAAATATCAAGTCAAGTAGAGCTTTATTGTCATCCCAGCCATATACATACAGCACACAGTGAGACGAAATATCATCCTCAAGGACCATCGGTGCAACATAGAACACAAGAGAATAGCAGCACATCTATGTATCTATAACCTATAAGTTTACAAATACTTTATCTAAAAAATAAAATACTACGGGGGGGACTATGGGGTAGAGAAGAAGACACACACACATTTAAATCTCTACACTCACAGCCATGGACAGACAGCTTGCTCACACACAGCAGACCATTAGAGGGTGGGTGTTTAGGGAACATCACAAAGGTGTTGACTCAGCCTCCAAATTCACAAGATCTCAATCCAATCGAGCATCTGTGGAATATGCTCGATAGATTAGTCCGATCAACTCACAGCATATAGGATTTAAAAGATCTGCTGCTGGTTCAGAACCACAGCTCATCTCAGAGGTCTTGTGAAGTGCAGGAATCACTGGGTCAGTGCTGTCAGTTTGGAGGCACAAATGTGTGGGCGGGGTGGGGCTGGATGATAGAAACTCAGTATACAGACTGATTCAATGACTGCATATTAGTCTGACCTGATTGATTTAGACTGAAATGATTATAATAACTGTTACTGAATCAGACAAACACACGACACACCAAGCAGTTTCGAGATACAAAGAGCAGCTTCATGACACACTGAGCAGTATAAGGACACATTGAGCAGCTTCACCATACAGTGAGCAGCTTCACGACAGCCTGAACAGATTCTTGACACTCTAAGCAGTTTCATGACATACCAAGTAGCTTCATGATACGAAGGAGCTTCATGACACACTGAGCAGCTTCACAACACTCTGAGATGCTTTAGAACACACTGAGGAGCTTTACAAGACTGAGCGGCATCACAACACACTGAGCAGCTTCATGACACTGAGGAGCTTCATGATACACTGAACATCACTGAACAGTAGCACACTGAATATCTTTAAGACACAGCCAGTAGCCTCACAATACCGAGGGGCTTTACAGGACACCGAGCAGCTTCCCAACATTCAAAGCAGCTTCACGACACACTGAGCAGGTTCACAATACTGAGGAGATTTATATCACACTGAGCAGCTTTATGACACTGAGCAACTTCACCACACACCTGGCAGCTTTATGACTCTCTGAGCAGCTTCACCACACTCTGACCAACTTCACCACACACTGAGATGCTTCACAACACTCAGTATAGTCACGACACACTGAGCAGCTTCACAATACACTGAGCAGCTTCACGACACTCTGAGCAGCGTCATGACACGTCATCACAAGTATCTTCAAAATAATGAGGAGATTCACAACACACTGAAGAGTTTCACCACTCTCTAAGTAGCTTCACCACATTTCGAGCAGCTTCACCAAACAATGAGCAGCCTCGCCAAACAATAAGCATGTTCATGACACTGAGGAGCTTCATGACACACTGAGGAGCTTTTCGACACTCTAAACAGCTTCACCACACACTGAGTAACTTCACAACACTGAGGAGCTTTACAACACACTGAGCAGCTTCCCTGCACTCTGAGCAACTTCACAACATTCGAAGCAGCCTCATGACACACTTAGCAGCTTCACAATACTGAGGAGATTTACAACACACTGAGTAGCTTTATGACACTGAGGAACTTCACCACACACCTGGCAGCTTCATGACACTCTGAACAGCTTTACCACACTCTGACCAAATTCACCCCACACTGAGGTGCTTCACAACACAGTGACTGCTTCACAACACTCAGAATATCTTCACTGCAGACTGAGCCGCCTAACAAAGCCTCAGACTAGGGGACAGAGAGTCACAAGCAGTGTGGGGTGATTGGAGGGGGTTTGGCAGGGGATCTTTTTGTAAAACCTGATTGGGTTTGATTTTCCTGCTGAAGGAACAAATCTGCCCCCACATAAACACCCCTCTGGACAAGACAGACAAAAAATATCACACAGACACATCTCTTCACACGCAGTCATGGACAGACAGCTTCCTCATCCACAGCATACCCTCAGAGGGTGGGTGGGTAGATGGGTGGAGGGGTGGATGGATGAATGGATGGATGTATAGATAGATGAATGCTTGTCGTACTCTCTGTCCATAGTTTCCATGAAACAAACACAAACACACACAAGCGTGAAGGTTTGATGGATGTGTGTTTTTGTCAAGTGGTGTTTGATGTACTGAGGAACTCATAACGTCCACAAGCTTAGGGGAGGGGAGGTGTGTGTGTGTGTGTGTGTGTGTGGGGGGGGGGGGGGGGGGGGG
>JBBPCY010099590.1:0-20789 GCA_037974405.1 Brachyalestes nurse | reverse complement strand
TAGGATTAAGGGGTTTCACACTCATACCTTAAATTCACTTTTAAGGTAAAATTAAGGAATCGGTTTACAAATTAATGCCACTTAATTCAAATTAAGGGGTTTGGCATATTTTCAGGGGTAAATTAAGGTGGAGTTAAGCACATTTTAAGCACATTGTATTTCATAGTGGTGAGAGCTGTTGAGTTCACTCATTGTGTTTTTTGGCTGTAAAACATCAGATTTGAGACAGTGGCCTACACCTTAAGCCAGCTACTCAAAGCACACCTACCTCGTCCTCCAAAGTGAAAGGGGGCTTAGCAAAAAATCTATTCTACTTTTCTACTGCTGCCTCATAAAAACTAATACATTTAATGTGGCTCAGTATAAGACAGTGTATGGCTCATTGATAACAAAAGGCCTATGCATGCATATACACTTGTGCATATTGAAATGGTATATACATTAGCACTTCCCTCTATGATGTGTCTTCATTCTGATGGACATCATTATCTATAAAATATGTTTAGATATATCTGTAAAATTTCCTTAATTTCCTGAAAGTTTCCAAAATTAAATCATGTTAATAACAATCAATAAATGTATTTAGAATTGTTTGGCATACAGTATAAGACATACAGTACTGTCTTGCTTTGTCTTGCAGTACTGTTTTGCTTTGAATCACCCTGGTAGTGCAAGGATGTAAAGTGCCTAAAGATGCAACATGCCTTCATAAAGGAGTTCCAACCACTCAGCATTCAGCACCAACAGTATACTGATTATCTGAAATTATAGTTATGCTTGAACATTATGCTTACATAATTAATAAAACTGTGTGGTTTAACAAAGAAAAAAAAAGTCTTAAAAGTCCTTCAGGAAGCCTGGATAACTGTTCCTCAAACCCACAGTAAGTCTATGTTAGGCACCCTTTCACATTGTGATACATTTTTTGCACTTTCTATGCCGAATTAAATGTCAGTTCCAGAAATAAAGAACAAGAACATTTTCATTTATATCCATTTGAAGTGATGGTCTTATTTACTTTTCCTATGGCTGTAATTTTGCTGGCTTGTGAAACCTGTAGACTCGCAGTGTGCCATACAGATCAATATTTATCATTTTTACAGCATTGGATAAAAATCCAGGCAATTAAGTTCAGACAGATGTCAGGGTCCAAGAACAGCCCTTAGCAACCAGGTATAGCAGCAAGCCCTAGAGGAGAGAATAAAAGAAAAGAAACAGAGATAAAGAAGAGAGAGACAGAGAGAGAGAGAGAGAAAGAGAGAAAGGTAGAGTGGGGGAGAGAGAAACAGAGAGAGACAGAGAGAGAGAAAGGGAGGGAGCGAGAGAGAGACTCAAAAGTAATGATGGTACACATGACAGCAATTACACTATTCAAGCCACATGAAAAAATGGTGCAATAATCTTTCATTAAGATTCATTATTAAACATAAGTTGCAAGATTATTGTCCTCACCAGTTCTGGATGTCACTACAGATACTGTGGACTGTCTCTGCAAACCCGGTTCGAGGATATTGGCCCATGACCCATAAAAATGCAGCAATTCACCTTTTCTGAAATTAATCCTAAACCCATGAGATGGTCTTTATTAAAATCAGCAATAACGTCTCTACTGGTTACAAATCTGTGTCATTATGGACAATCCTCACTGTAATCTGATGTTAAATCTGAGATGAGCCTGACAGCGTGTCAGAGCACCAAACGTCTGAATCCTCAGAACCTGCTGTCCCTAATGAGAACAATCTGACTAATTCTAGAAAATGAACCCTGTGAGGCTTTCTAAGGCTGATCCTTTCCCTTCTCTCTTCGCTTCATTTGATGACTGCTGCACCTCTAAATTGTATTTGCGTGAGTGTGTGTGCGTGTGTGAAATGTTGCCACACAGGAAGTAGCTGTGCTCTCCATAATTCCTGTGTTTCTAGTGTATTTACAGTTTTAACCTGCTCCTGTTTCTGGACAGACCCACAATAACTCTTTAATTATATCTTGACCCTTGCTGTGAAATATAACTTTCATTTTGTCACGCCCGGTCGTGTCACTTCAAAGCAGGAGGCACGGAAACTGCTTTTCAACTTTCCTTAGACTTTATTCAATAAGAAATATAAACAAAAACCTGAGGGCCGATACGTTTTCATGAAAACCAAAACCAAAGCTGAAGCAGTCACACAACCAGGATAGAGAACCGACAACTAACAAATGAAACACAAGCACCTATAAAACATAAACTCAAACCCAGCCACCAATAAACAAGCATGATTAGTTAACAGAAAACCCAAAACACCTGAACCTAAAACATTTTCAGTTTAAACCAAAATACAACCCTTCAAAATAAAAGTACAACCTAAATTCCCTAAATTCCTCAAGTAAGGGTGACCTCTAGCAGCCACCCTGTCAACCCCCAGGCCTTACACATTTCTGAAGATTCTCTGAGTCTTAGAAACATAACACAATTTCGAAGTTGCCATAAAAGGAGGGATGCTTTAGAAAAGTGTTCACCAACTCCGATCGGCCCCCTGCCAGAAAGATTTTACCATTTGCCCTGCTGTAACACAACTTATCAACTGATACACTATGTGGACAAAACACACCTCGTAATGATTGAATTCAGGTGCCCCGTTACTTTCAGTTACTTTCATTTTATTGCTTCAGCATATCAGGACACTTTGGACAACGCCATGCTTCCAACTTTGTGGACACAGTTTGGGGAAGAACCTTTTCTATTCCAGTGCACAAAGCAAGGTCCATGCGTTCCAACACTTTTGTCCTTATAGTGTGCATTAATTAACAAGCAAGTTGATGTGGTTATGTTACATTTGAGAAAACACTAGAATGTGCATAAAAGGGGCTCTTTAAAGGTTCCCTATCAAAGAACAGCCAAAAGATTACGAGCCTAGGACCGAAGAGAGTAAGTAGCTGTGTGTTTAAATAGAAGGGACAAATATGCTGTAGCCTGTCCACTAGGCCACCAGCCGCCGGCCGCCAAAGGCATCTTCAAAGATCTGTACAGGAAAAATATTTCACTGTATTCAATGATGTCCATCCTTTTTTGACGATCAATCTTAAAGGTCTTCATATTTGTGTCTTCTCCCTTCTCCCTTCAGCTGCTTCCATTTCAGGTCACCACACTGGATAATCTCTTTCCATCCAGTACCAGTTTCCACTTGCACTCCGCTGGCCAGCAGTGGTGGTCACCGTTGGCACTCCAAGCTTTGACCAATCTGGTATGGAAATCTAGTTTATGATCTGCATATTTAATTTGCCATAAGATTTATGCCGGGCGCTCTTCCTGACGCAACCCTTACCATTTATCCAGACTTGGGACCTGCACAATAAATTCACTGGGCTTTCTCTTCATATTTATAGATGTGCCAGAAATCAGTCCACAAACAGGACACTAGCTAATTCTAGTGTCTAGAGTTTTTTGCTTACTTCTTTCCTTTTTGCAGTGTGCTTGCCAGTGCTGTCTCTTTTGTCCACATGAAGACATGGCTCAGGGAAAATCCGTGGTTCACTGTATGCTGTCTCCTAGCTGCATACTTATTTGTATATTTCCTTCTAAACAAATATTTTATTGGAAAAATTATAAATTGGTACAACTGCATTCTTCCTAAGAGGTGCAAAATGATACAAAGTGAAACACATGGTAATTTAGTACTAATACTCAATATACTAATACTACAAAGTTAATAATGAAAAAGAACAGTATTATAAATTGAAACACACGGAAAATAATTACTAATGAAAAGGCTTTTATTGTGTTTTTCCTGAATAGTTAATGGCAGTATATGATGGTAGATTCTTAGTTACAGGTTATTCTTAGTTACAGGTTATCATAACCTGTAACTAAGCTCTTGACTTCTTGTGCTCATTACCCCACTCAGAAATGTACATGAAATTAACAACCAGACCATTACACAGACTTAATGTAGTTATATTCACTTAAACTACAGAACAAATCCTGTTGATGTATCTATTCAAACAATATTACCTAAAATCTGACTCTGAGAACAGTAAGTCTGTCAACTTAGCGAACTATGACTTCACTACTGTACGTGTGATGATTTCCCCTTCAAAAGCTGTTACTTCTCACACTAGAAACAAACAGCATTTGTTGTTTGTTTCACACTTTGTGTGAAGCCCATTCTGCTATAATCACCCACAACTGGAGAAAAAAACAGAACAAACTACACTGTCCTCCTTCAACACTACGAGTTCCCCAGGGACAGCTTAGTGCTATTTACTCACACTGATTAATGGGGCACTTTTACTTTGTCACAGTTTGTTGTCAGTTACAAAGGTTTAACGTTGTTGTGAGCGGTAATGAATCCATTACACAAACAGCCACAGTTCATAAGTAGTTTCAGTCTTGTTTATTTCACTGCTAACTGCTTTAATCATTATTTCACAGTTACCTATTGAAAAACATACAGAACTCCTTAGTAGTTCTGCTCTGCTAATTTGTTTCTGCTATGTGCCTACATGTTTACCTATTAACTGTACAACAGCATTATAAAGTGTTACCAGGGCATCTATTGTGTTTGTTTTAGGAAGGTCAGGTTTTATTACTCAGAATAGGTTTTAGAAGCATGTGTGAACTTGCCAAGGATTCTGAGTGGCATTATTATGTGAGGTGGGTCGTAGCCTTCCGTCAAGGATTCTAATGGGGGCCTGTGAAATGTCACCTTGGCAACACTGATAAGGAGGTATTTTTATGCGCCTCAGCTAAACTCCCTACAGACATTCTCTTTGGTGTTTTGGCCATTTCACCTGCATAAATACTGTCAATATATACTATATATTTTTTCTTCTTCAGAAAATAACTGGATTGCTTGGGGTTGGATAGTTGAGAGTCAGTTGACTGCTAAAGCTTGGATGGAGCTCCATCACGCCAGAGAACACAGCTTTGCTGTGCCACAGCTTAATCCAGAGGGGCTTTATATCCCTTGAGGCAATGCCAGGCATTAAGTATGATGACTTTAGGCTCATGTTCTGCTGCTCCAAGGTATTCCATTCTATTAGTAATGTGTTTCTATGGAGATAAAAAAGCTCTGTGTACACAATTAAACACCTGCATCAAGCCTCCTCAGATAAAACAAAGGATGTTTTAACTTTAGTTCCAGCCTCATCAAGTGGAAAAATCATTGCTGCCTGCAAATGGGAGAAAAATGAAATTGTTTAGTTTTGTTTATATAAACTTGATTAACATGCATCAAATCTTTAATGTATGCACATTTATGCACTCGGCAGGCACTCTTAATCAGTGTACACATTGGAAATGAAAAGAGGCGTTCTATTCAGAAAAGATGTTAGCTTTTTAGCGGCGTATTCCTTTATAAAAACAATTCTTAAATGACAGAATTTACATGTTACAGTTTGACTTCTTCTGTCTGTGTGACATGATGTTTTCCGATGGTTTTTTCCAACCAACTGAAACAGTAAAACCACTGACAGGTGAAATAAATTACATTGATTATATCATTACAATAACCCCTGTCAAGGGGTGGGATAAATTTCGTAAGTAAACTGTCAGGATGTTGGAACTGGGCAAATGTGCTCTGACTCCACAAAAGAGCTACTGTAGCACAAATTGTAACTGATGTGTGCGTTGATAGAAGGGTGTCAGGAAACACATTGTATTGCAGCTTTCTGTATAGGGGCGGACTGGGACAAATAAACGGCCCCGGTCTATATTTACCACCAGCTCGGGCGTGGTTCCGGGGGGGGGTGGTGTATAGGTCTGCATCACGGCCGTATTTCGGGGGTGGTGAGGGGCGGTTGTTTGGTATGCGCATCTCGGCCACATCTCGGCCAAGAAATACAGGCCAACGCCCGTGGTTCCGAGGTGGGGGGGGCGTGTTATGAGCATCTCGGGATGACGGCCGTGCACCAGACGGCCGTTCTGGACTTTTCCAGAACGCACAGATTGCCAGTCCACCTCTGTTTCTGTGTATTGGGCAGTTAGGCTGCAGAACGGCTCAAGTGCCCATGCTGACACCTGTCCACCTCCGAAAGAAAGTGGCGTGGTCTGATGAGGCCCATTCTCTTTTAAAAAGTTCATGGATGGGCATGTGCATCAGTTACCTGGGGAAGAGATGGCATCAGGATGTACTGTGGGGAAAAAGGTAAGTTGGTGGAGGCAGTGTGATGCTCTGTGCAACGTACCGCTGTGAAACCTTGGAGATTCATTTAAATGTTACTTCGATACCTACCACCTACCTAAACATAGAGCATAGAGCATTACGCTGCTTACCTTTTTCCCATAGTATATCTTGATGCCATCTCTTCCACAGGTAACTGATGCACACACATCTGCAAACCATGTGACATAAAAGAACATTTGATTTATTCATGACAGTGTGACACTGCTGTGAAGCCTGACAGTCATTTACATGTCATTTTGATACGGACCATCAGAACTGTTTTAGGCACAATCTTATGCAGACGGTATTGCTGACTTGAGTATAATGTTACTGAAAGCTAAAAACTGTTCATGGGCAAAAAACTGTTGCAGTGTTCTAACATACATGAGCACAGGGTCATCTCCATTAAAATTAGACTCTTGACCTTTTTAACAGTTGACATTAGATGGTGCACTAAGATTTAGGTTGGAATAGCACAAAGCTGGTGGGACGTTTGCCTTGAACTGAAAGAGCAACTGTCAGAGCGCTTACTGGTTAAATGTATAGCCCTTATCTTTGTCCCTGGCTCAGCAGGAGGAAGGGGAGAAGTGAAAATATGGGCTAGGTAGGTACTAGATAGAGAGAATAATAGAACTAGGAAGCAGTTAAAGATACAGTAAAATAAGGAAATAACTGACACCGCAAAACCTAACACCGGTAAATAAATGGGGCTCCTACTAAACTTCTTTAGTCTATTTCACAGAAAGCATGACTGCATTCTGTGTAATAGAACTGGGAAGCAGTAAAACGGGCAGTAAGATAAGGAGCGAAAACTGAAAAAAATGTAAAACACAACACCAGTAAATGAACGAGGCTCCTACCAAACTTCACTAAATGCTTCTGTTAATGATTCATTGTGTCTAGATTTAGAAGACAGTTTTATTCCATTTTAGAAGAATACAGAATACAGAAATATCATCCTGGAATAAAAAAAGTTATAAGAAAGGAATCACAGGCTGTCCTTCTGTCTCATATTTGACAGAAGTGGACAGGCTGCCACCTGAATACGAGCTGACACAGTTGACTTCATTTAAGGCCTTGTCTGTGTGTGACTTGTTCGTATATTCCTGTTCCAGTAAAGCACAACAAAAGCAAAGCATGTCTGAAAGTGCTCCTTGCAATGATTACATTATTAATAATTAAATAATCCTTTTGAAGTTTAAATAACCTCCATAAAATGTAAGGTTTTACACCAATGAAAGGTTTTTACCTAAAAGTAAAAAATGCTCAAGACGAAAACATTTCAAAATCTTTCTTTTTAAAAGTGCATTTTAGCTAATTACATTCTTGTCTTCTTGTCTTTTAAGGTACCCCCCTTCCTACACCCCACAAGATTTACTACATCCTAAGGCATTTTATTTAATTACAAAGAAAACATTTAAATCTGAAAAAGTAATTCTGATAAAGTTAAGGAATTAAAAGTTACATTTCTTCTATATCAAATCAGAGTAACATAGAAATTCATCCCATAGAAACCTTTATTCACTACAAAACATTAAATAACCTTTTAATTGTTGTTTATGAAGAACAGTTTTTGTAAGTGAAATGTGTGAGTGGAAAGAACCTTTTTAAAGTTTAAAGTTTAAAATTTCCACATCGTAGAAATGTGCCTGAACTGTTAAAGTTTTAGAACTGTCAAAAGATTACAAACCACTGAATCTTTCAAAGTTTCTTCACATGATGCGTCTGTTTATAAAAATGATTCTTTAGGTAAGGGTGATTCTAAGCATGAAAAATGATTCTTCTATGCCACTGCCCAAAGAACACTTTGTGGCATCATTGACTCTTTTCCAGGAATTTCTAGCTTCCTTTTTAATACATTTCAAATCACCTCCCCTAAAGTAAGTCTTTTCCCCGAAGGACTTGAGTGTAAGTAAGAAAATGTTGTCTAAATGTGTACTGTAGGTCAAAAGTACAATGTCCTGAAATCTAAAGGGGTTAATAAAGACTAAACTAAAGCATTTCACACTCGTTTACCACTGAGAGCTGGAATGGTGAGAGATTCTAAAGGCTCTGGCCTCTGACACTTCGACACACACATACACTCTCTCTTTCATACACACACACGCACACACACACACACACACACACATACTCGCACGTACAAGTGAAAGGAGATGTAGATCTTTGAGATCCCAGCTCTTAGAGAAATGTCATGTCTTGGCTCAAAACATCTTTGTTCACTGTTAAATAAGGCCACGGAGAAAACATTTTCCTCCATCAAATATATGGGAGGGACCCATGAATTTGTTTATCGATGTAACCAAACGCATGCCTGCACGAACACCATAAAACTAAAAGATTTCACTGTTTGTTTTGTTAAGTTACATTAGTTCTCAGAGGTATAAGCCTCAGTCACCCACACAGCCACTTAGCTCATGGGACTATTTTCACCCATGGGACTATTTTCTATTGGACAAAGCTCAAGGAGTCCTGTCATAAACAGTAAATACCAACAGCCATAAGAAGCCTCTGCTGTGATCACCCTGGGGTCACATTCACCCACTCAGGCCACTGAGTTCAACAATTACGCTTGACTTTCTACTACATAGTACTGCAGGCAAAATAACAGCTTAACCAACACAGTCAGCTCGCTCCCATTTAATGTGCATAATGAGCAAATTCAGCCAGATGCTGCATTCATTATGGAGAAAGTGAAAGAGGGAGAGCCCTAAAGCCTCTAGACTTAAACATCCAATGGTTCATTTGCATTCATTCCAAAACATTGTCTCCTGCTCATGGAGGCATAAACCAATCACTGCCAGTGGTTTTTTGATAAAACTCAAACTGTAGCAAAAGGCAGCTGAGCATAGAATGGAGAGCAAGAGAAGATAAGGAAAGAGAGAGGGAGAGAGAGAAAGAGCGAGGGGGACGAGTGAATAAAACTCATAACAGTCAAGAAGGAAAAGCTGAATTGACTGAAAGGGCATGCTAGAGTGGCTAATCACGAACACACACTTGTGTTCCAACAGCATTCTATTTCAGGCCTTTCTCCGAAACTCAGGCTAGATCACAGTAATAGGCTACCTGAGCCCTGTGAGGTAACTTCATACCAGTCAATAAAAATACAAACTGATCCATGAAACCTAATATATAATTTATATATATTAGAAATATTTCACTGCAGCTCTTGTTCTAAGGTATTTTTCAAAAGAATGGCTCTTGTCCAGCAACACACTGATGAAAGCAGTTAGCTCAGAACTCAGTGGGGGATAAACATCCGCACACTGATTGTTATCAGAAACAATAATGGCAGTGAACACCTGGTTATTCAATCAACAGCAGGAAAGCTGAAGAAATTGAAACATGTTAAAGTAACTAGCCATAAATATCTGGTCTATTAGATCACAGCTAAGGTTCACATTAACAATAGGCTTTTGTATCAATAACAGTTGATGCAATGATACTATGATAATTAAGGTAATGAATGATGTCCTTGCCTACGCACTTTTAAGAATAGATTTTCTTGATACATAGTGTAAAATGAAAGGCTTTAGGGTTTGCTTTTAAATGCAACATCAGTGTATTTGTGCCTTGAGCCTCCTAGCTGTCAATTTCCAACATGGCCTTTTGTGAGAAAATCTTCATGGTTGTCAGTTTCTTTATAAAAGGCTAATCAACAAAAAGGGAATGTCACTGATATTCCTTGGTGATAATAGTCTTTTAGGAGCTCAGTCAGCTCCTTGGTGAACTGGATATTTATAACTCAGAACACCCATGTCACTCATTACACTTTAATTCATGGCACCAGCTAAAACTGTGGTGTGCTATCTACCAATTTGTGAGCGGTATCTGGACCAGATGTTGATTCTGTCTGTTGGCGGTGGCAGGGATGAAATTACGAGTAGAGCTGCTTTCTATTATGGGAGAGTTAGCAGACATCCCGTTCTGGTTTAATGATCGAGATCAGAAAGAAGATCTTGGCCCAGAGGGAGAGGAGACACACAGTGGGATGGAAGCAGAGCCAGGGCCTTCTCTCGGCCCCAGCATTCAGAAGAGACAAAAGGGGGGTGCTGGGAGAAGGTGCCCTTTAATACTCAACTGAGGCGAGTCGTTTGGTTTCTCTTGAAATTGTTAAGGTCATGGTTTTGATGGAGCAAGCTGCTCCTTTATCAGCACAAAAGGGCAACGTCCACCCAGAGCAGCAGCGGACTTTCAGTGGAGATGGACTTTCCCATGAGTTCAGATGGAAGAAGCAGTTCACATGACATTCGTAGCAGTCGACTCTCCACTGGCGTTATCCGTCTTGTTTCACGTAGTCATCCATTGGCCTGGTGGGGGGTTTTAAACCATGTTTTGCTTGGAGCATTTACTTGGAAAGTCTACTGTGTTTTGGTTATTACAATTTTACTCGCATAAACCGGCATGATTTGTGCGGTCATCAGGCCCATTTGGACGTGATATGGGGGATGAATCACGCTTTCAACAATGAAAGAAAAAAGCTTTAGGGATTGAAGTGATTTTCAGTGGAGACAATAAGTTTATAAGCACGTGGACTGGGATCTTGGCACACGGGGCCCGTTGGAATGTGGTGAGCCCACTGGGTTCTTTGTAAAAGACCGCCAAGCCCATTAGAACGCGTACTGTTTTGGAACTTCAGAAAGAAAACAGCTACCACCAGAAAGCAGGGGGACCACTGGGGAATAGACACATAGATAGATGTTTTTCCTCTCTTGAACCCCATGAACATATAAATCAATAGTGTCAAGATTCCAACATACACAGTAGGACCAATCCACATCTAATGACTTCATTGTTTCAAATGTGACTTGGTTTGAAAGAATTTCATTAGTTGACTATTGACTGAATGCCTGAAATGTACTTCTGCTGCTTCATGTAATCTATAGACTTGCCTCAGCATTTACATTGCTTAGAGACAGAATATCAGTATTTTAAAACTCAAAAATAAAATTTCAAAATAGAACTTACTCAAAAATAACATACATGTGGTCAGGATCATGTTTTATACGTAGATAGTTCATAATGACTGGTAATAAGCTGCTCCTTTTTAAAAATGCATGTAACTTTGACTATTCAATTTCAATTCCATGCAAAAAGACAATAATTGACTAATGCTATATTTGGCCAGTCTTGCCAGACCATGGTGGCAATAACATGACAGAGCAGAAATGACCATACATTTTACATAGACACTGCTATAGACCATCCATTAAGCTGTCAGGACAGGGGTCATATACTAATGCTTAGTAATTTAACAGCGTCAAGTGATCAGTAAGCAGACATGTCATAAGGTTTGATGTCCTAATGGGTAATTTCAATGCATAGCAAAAATAAATATGTGACATAAGCTGTCATGACATCAAACATTATGGCACCTGTCATAGCAACTAATCATGATGCAATCATGACACTTAACATTATGTAAAGTGTTCAGTGTAAGGGTACCTCAGTGGTGCTACTTACAGTCTTAGAATTCAAACCCACGACTTTCTAATCTTATTTTTAATACTGTACAAAATCTCTCCTTCACATCAGTTCTCCACACAGAAAGGGCCAGTCACATATTATGCAACTTCTAGCTCTCTCTCAAAGGAAAAGCTCCTGCAAAGAGTTCCATACTGCATACATCTCATCATCCACAGCACTGCATGCATAGACCACATCAATGCTATGATCAAGATAAGTTTAGAATTTGCATAAACACACTGTATTATGCAAACCACAGTATAAACATGCAAAATGCCCAGTTTCTTTTAAAGTGCCAGATGGATCTTAGATGTACCAAAGAGAACACATGCGTCACTGAGTCTTTCTTTGCAAAGTGTAATAGAAAGATATGCCAGAGTATAACACAGTGTTCTTCTGAGTGCTGTAAAACCAATGTCTCTGTTTACAAAACCTCCATGACACCAGCATTCAATTTAAAGCAAAGGTACTGTACATGCAAATCTTACATAACTGAACATGTTATGAGTGGTGCTTTATGGATTGAACATTGTTTTATGGGGTATGTGTTTGTGTTCTGTCTGGTCATGAAGAGCATTTCTCATAAAATCTGAAATTGGATTTCCCAGCCTTACTGGGTGTATAAGGTAAGTCACGTCATCAGAGAGTATGCAATGTTCAGTCCAGATTTTCATTGCGTTTAAAACTCCCCAGTCTATTTAAAGAGTGGCGATTTGAAGCACTTTATAAGAACAGCAATTTGACTGAGATAGCTGGGTTACATGCAATAAAGAGATTATTTTATAAATGTGTATGCTGATTCTTCTTCCAAATGTGATAAAAACAGCATGATACCACTTCCAAAACTCGATACCAATATATATTACATGAGTTACAGATTAAAGCATTTTAGGCAAAGTGTTAATGAGGCTACATTATGCACTAAATTCTGCTTAAGTCCTGCATGACAGTTGACATGAAGCTGTGATAAACGCGCTTTTGTGATAAACAAGGCTCTTATCACTTTATTCAGATGCCAGACTGACCTAATATGTATTTAGTTGATCTGGATGACATGAGATTGACATTTCTAAGGTGTCTATGGCAAGCTATAACCATGCCATTGCACTTCAATTACAATACCTTCAATTCAGGTGAGGAAACAAGTTTTCAGTTCACTAAGAAAATATAAAAGAAATCTAGCCACAATTAATGACACAGTTAATGATGCCCAATACAATTCTAATGAACAACACCCTGTAAAATTTTGAGTTCACCGAGATTTAACAAAACAGTAATCTGCGTATTACATGCTTAAATTTTAACTCACAATTTTAAGGCAATCAGATTACTTCTTAATGTTTTTTATACTAAATCACTATAATTTTGGAGTAATTATATTTTAGTGTTTTTTTTATTTAATGCCACCATTTTAATGTAAGGTGGTGGTTCGTCAAACACTGCAATGCGCGAAACAGAATGATCTGAAATGATACGAGCAGTGGATGGTTTATTAAGGAACCTTTTTTAAAGGTGTAAAGAACATTTTTTCTCCAGAACCATACATTCCAGTCAGAAATCATTTTAGACCCTTAATTTTGAGGAGTGTTGGATATAAATATGTGATTTACTTTATAACTGTCAAAGTGTTACCTTTATAAAAACAACGGCTGCTTTATGATCAGTGGATGCTGACTTTACAGTGGAAATCAGCCTTTATGAATGTATCAACAGAAAATGAAAGACATATCAGTGTAACCCCTGAGCTATGGATGTAATTACAGCATCGCTATATTTATTTGAATCTGCCCAACGAAACAGCACCCCCTTAATGTTGTTAAGGCCATCTAAATAAATGTGCATTATTACTCTAAATCGCCAGTAGATTTTCTCTGTCATTCTTCCATATTCAGCTGCAGCATCATGCCAGACTGCAATGTAGTGAGTACTTCCCCCATCCCCGACTGTTCATCACATCCTGGACCTCACCTGGAGCACCAGAATTCTCCTGAGGGACAAACCTCACTAGTCAAGGCTTTGCCACCCGTATTCATATATCTCTTGTGATGCTGTTGCCCAAACAGTAGGACAGTTGAGGTTAAATACTATAAAATAATATTTAATAATATAATCACATAATCTCATAATGAAAATGTAGCTGTAATACAGATATTCTAAATGTCATATTGCTCTACATGGACATCATGGCCAGAAATGCTGTCAATGTAGAGTGAATATGACAATCAAAATGAAGAGGCAGCAGCTGAACTGAACTTATAATGATGAGATTTAAAAAAAAAAAAAGGTCTAATGGTATTACCAGCGAAATTGTAATGAAGCTTCATTTATTTCTTGTCGCTTCCATGACATAGTTTTACGGTACGATATCTTTCAAGAACACTGTCTGAGAGGCAAGAAAGAGACTGTCTGGGTCTTGACATTAGAAAAACACATTCTTCACTGCCTATTCCTGCTTTCCAGAACACTCGGCATTCAAATGAAGAAATAAAACAGATCAGACTGAAGGCAAAGCTTGACTAAAATCCATCTCGCACTTTCAGATTGGATTCTGGAGGTCAGATAACATGGCCTGAATTTCTTCCTACCACTTGTGGAGTTTCTTTTCTAAGGCATTCTTACAGCAAAACGTCTTCAAAAGGTGAAGACTGACATCTCACACTCTTCCAGGCAGAACACTTTTACAAAGATAAGAACAGGATTTTTCTCTATATATAAAGTTTGAGTAACTAACTTTAAATGACCCATATTCATATACTTCTGCCATAAAAAATAACACCAATAATAATATCTGCAACACTGACTTTACAGTCGAAGGAAAAGATATGCCTCACTTTGCATATGTGTGTGTGCAAAAGTTTGTGCACCCCAGTCATGACATGAGGTTGATTTTTTGCTCATTTGTTATGAACAATTTCCATGTGTTTGAGAATTTGATATGTTTTTATAAATCTAAAATAAAATGTGACATGAGCAATAGTTTGAACATCCTTTCAGTCAATCAGTCTCGTTTTATTCTTGAGGTTTCAGAGCTCATTTGTCTCATTAGGCCTTAGTCCAGGTCAAGTGCAGACAATTCCAGAGTGGAATAATGAAATCCTTCATGCCTCTCAGAATGTTATGCTTATATGGGCTCATCTAAGCACCAGGTTTTATCACTGGACTCGTTTAAGGGGAATTATATCCCCTCACAGAAGCAGCCAGCATAAATAAATGTGCATTGTTCACTTAAATCATCAATAATGTTTCTCATTCATTCTTCCTTATTCAGAAGTGCAGCTGCACTTGCAAAGTCACAGTAAACTAAGGTGTGGTCATTAAAAAAAAACCAGTGCGTTTTACTATCTCTGCATGAGAGAGAAGATTCAACATGAACATTCAGAAACTAGGCTGCTTGAATGTCAGTTTTGCTTTAATTGTCAGAAATAATTTAATTATCATTATCATTTAATTATCAGGGGTTTATCATGACTCTATCACTGAAATGCTAATATAACTGACAAAGCTAATTAAAATAGGTTCTGCATTAAATATCACATTGTTTATGGCAGGAGTTAATGGATAACTTCTTTGCAGACATCTGTTTAATAAGTCAGTGTTTTTATAGTTATAATGTAATTTTAATGTCATTTTTAATGTAATCCCTCAGTTTCCCCTGTAGATGGATATACCCTTTCTTTTGTAGAAGCAGCAGCAACGCCAAAGGCTACTTAGCTTTGGAGATTTTACCAGTTTAAATAAAACATTTTAATATTCAGCACTGTCATTTTACTGCCTCTCATGAGAAACGAAAGTTACAGCCAGACAAGAAGACTTAAAAGAAAACCAAAATGCTTATAGTCTGGATTGATGTATGTTAATATATATTTGGACTATTTCTATCTATTTGTCATACCAATGTAAAGAACTGCTGCTGTTTACCAAATGGTGTAAACAAAGAATACAAAAATAGCATAAAAGCTTGGTGAGAAGAGGTTTTTTTAGGGCAGTGATAAAATACATACATTGAATGACACACATCTAAATAATAAAATGAATGTAAAGAGTCAGAAATTATCAGCATCTGAACTATTAAGTAGAATGACCCCGTACATAAGGAACTGATCACTGACGCGGAGTCCAGAGAGCGTTCACCCTGTTCCACCACAACTCAGACAGACGAAACTAAACAAAAGACCTTCCTTCTGGGAATCTGTGGTTTGTCATTCATAAACAGTTGTTAAGCTTTTTGCCACAGTTCTGATGGGAAGATTCAGTCCCACTTAATATTACGAGGGATAATTTATGACCCCAGTCACATAGTTCAGCTACCGCTCTCGGCCGCATTGTTCCAGTGTGAAATCGGAGACCTTTCGTTTCCAGATCGCGCGAACACTATGGCGATTCACGTCACTAAAGACAGGACCAAACTAGGCTAGAAGGGGGAGCGAGAGTGTGCAAAGAGTGCCACCGGCCCAGTGCCACGCATGCCTAAAAAAGGTCAGAGTGTCTGGCTAGAGTGTGTGTGAGCATATAGAGGTGTGTGCGTGTCTGTCTGGGCTGTACATGCATAAGCGTACGTGTGTGGGTGGGTGAGAGAGAGAGCGAGAGGGAAATGGAAGCACTTAAAGAGCAGGAAGGGGGATAATGTACTCCGAGTGGAAAAAGGAGGAGTATGCGATGAGAAAGACAAATAGGAAAACTGGTGGCACTTGTTAAAAAAAGACAATTAATAGGATTTTTTATGTTGACATTCTCCTCTCCTTCTTCCCTTGATACAGTTTTGAATAGAAATTAATGAGGCACTGAGAGACTAGTCTCTTTTAATCATTCAAAAGAGGTAAACAGAAAAACAACAAAAAGCCTTATTTCAGCCTAATTCAGTTCAACATCAGCAGACTTAACACACAATGCTGTCGCAATCAGTGTTGACACATTTTCAGTCTGTAATTCAAACAACGTTCTTTGATCCTTTTTGTGTTTTTTTTCTGGAGGGGGGTTTAGTGTTTTAACCAGTTTTCTTCTCAATTTAGTGGTGTCTGGTTTTATCTGTTAGCTGAGTCTCCTCCAGTCATGTGATTACACCAACACTGTCCTGTCTGGCCTGCACTTGGGTAGTCTTGTATGGTCTTGTGGTGTTTCTGTTAATACTTTTTGTGTTGCACCATGATCCTGGAGGAACATTGTCTCACTGTGTTCCATCTATTTGATTGAAATGACAATAAAATATCTCCTTGACCTGACTGGGAAGGTGACGACTAGCACATGCTTTGTTTAAGACATGTGAAGTCACCCAAGTCAGGAGAATGCCAACCACCATTTTTTAGTGTCAGTTAACAGATGCTCAGGGATCTGTAAGATGACATTCTGAATGATGAGTGGAGAGGGAGGGCCAATCTTGGACTCCCAGCCACAGATGGCTGCAATATCTCTGGGAATCAAGTCTTCTGATGATAGTGCCAGTACTTACAGACAGTTACACCTCTCAGGAGACTTTGATTGTGGGATATACAGTACTGTGCAAAAATCGTGGGATACTTGATATTTTACTTTGAATCCTCTTGTTGGTATAAAAATGCTAGATTATTTCTGTCAGATTGTTTGATCTGGTGTTGAGTGGTTTACTACACTTTACCTGGCAGCAAAGTGCCTAAAGATACAACCACTCAGCCTTCAGCACAACCAGTATACTGATCACCGCCTGACCATCTGTAACAATCTATGTGATCCTTTTCTTCAAGCTTCAAGTTAGATGGCTTTGTTTGGCTTGAACAGCTGAGGAAGCCTGGAGAACCATTCCACAAGACTACATAGAAAAACTAAGTCTGGGTATTTGGAAGCAAAATATGAAGAAATGACTTGTGGCTCAAGACTTTTGCACAGTACTGTGTCCATCAGGGCCATTCTCAGGCATACACAAACTACACATCCGCGTAGGGCCTTGCCCGCGAGGGGGCCCCGGCACGTAATCCCGTCAGCAGCTTCATTCCTGATGCACACACTATGCTCTTAACATCACTATTTTAATTGTTGCAATTGTAAAAGAATGTAGTGAGTATTGCGTGGTTTAACATTTCCAAGGTGTAATAAATAATTTATATCTATTATTATTTAAAAAAGGTTTTTCCAAACATTTTATTGTTTGGAATTTTGAATCAAGTGTGGTCAACAGTGTATAAAACAATAGTGACATGCACCAGCCGACGCTTACAGCGCTCCCATTACTTTTGTCCATATAAGACGCCTGACCATTACACGAAATGTGACTTTAACACTAGGCTGCTTTTCATGGGGGTCAGGCGTCCCATTACTTTTGTCCATATGAAATAGCTCAACGCTCACCGAACTTTCAAAATAAAAGGATTTTCAAAAACCTGCATTAACACACGATAAAATAATTGTCAGCGTTAAGTAAATAATGCGTTAACGCGATAATGACGCATTAATGTTCCCAGCCATAGTATATATGTATATGTAAGTTATGTATATACAGTAATCCTTCAGTTTTACATGGATCAGGAGTCACGGATTCAGTCACACGCAGCACTCAGACACTTCAAACTCCACAGTTCGGTAGAGACCTTTCCAACGAGCCCTCATTTGTATTTTTAGCCTGAGTAGAGCAGGTTTTGTTCTCTGAAAACCGAGTGTCCTAATACTTTTGTCACGCAACCTTCCGAGTTGCATATCTCGGTGGGGAATTTAAATTAAAAGACGGTTTTACCTAAAAAAGAGGCGAATGCGGGTTTACCTTAAAATTTTCTTTAAGGGTAATGCATTAAACTGAGTTTAAAATGAAATGTTGTGTATATATATATATATGTTTAAGATTATTTTTTGAAAAAATGTTGTTGACAGTATTGACCGTCATTAATAAACATACATCTGCACAAAGCAAACATATTTATCTACTACTATGTTGATAAAAAGTATTAAAAACAGTATGTTTAGGACTGCGCTTTAAGGTATGATTAAGCATAATGATAGCATGGTAGCGACAAGACCTTCTTCCAGTGGATGTTTCTTGGATGTGGGAAACGTGGATGCGAATTTGTTCTCTTTGAAGATAATGAAGCAGCTTTACACTAAGCAGGATTTAAATACGCATCAAAGTGTTTGAAGTGTTAATAGATTTTTTTTTTACTTTAACGAGAAAAATGTGGTTCATTTCATGAAAGGGTGGATCCAGTGATCGAGGCTGGGAACAAAGAGTGTGGCTAAAATACCACATAACACCTCAGTACAAATCATTTCTTCTTCTACTTGTACTTTTCTTTACACATTTAATGTACTTTCGAGGTCAAAACTAATAAATGTAAATAAATACATGTATTAACAGCTCTCCAAAGTGTTCGGTACCATAACAACAAGCATCAAGTCTCATCCATGAAAATCCAGCAACAATATATACCCTTGGGATGCTCTCTGTTAACGAGATCAGATTTTTCCTCAGGCAGCCTTGGAGTTTTTTTTGGAAATGACTGCTTGCAGTACAGTTATTAATGACGTGACAGATGCTGCTCATTCACAGCTGGATACAGTTTGACTTATCCACATTTCTGTCATATCTCTGCATGCATGTGGGTGTGTGTGGGTGTGTTGTCTGTTTTAATCTCTTCACGAGGGGAATAAATCTTGCAAGTCAATCTAAGAGCGCAGTCGCTAAACGCCACAAAAATAAGGCCTCACAGACTTACCACAGAACTCTGTAACCTAGTCTTAACCAAATGTTTTTGGCATAAATGTAATTTATGGCAGAGCTGATCGTTGGAAACTCCTTGTATCCAAGGCCAACACATAGAAACACACAACTTGGTGAAAAGGATTTAAAATTCTCTACAATGGAAAAACTAATGATGTGATGAGTCTTTGTACTCTGGGCCCACATGTGTGTGTGTTTGGAGGAAGCCAAAAGACTTCTGCTTATGGTTTACTGGCACAAGCAGCGATCCTTCTGGGACATTTAGACCAAAATGTGGAGAGTAGACTTCCACCTGTGCTCCTCAATAAACTGGAAGCTTCTCGTCTTGAAGAATTAGGCGTTCTGAAGGTACTTAATATTAGGTACTTGGTGGTTGAGGTGGTTGCTGGGTGTTGTGTGCAGCCTCTCTCTTTGCTCCCGGCCACAATCACTGGATCCTCATATCATGAACTGAACCACATTTTCACATTTTAAAGTATTACCATTTTAAATTACCTACAGTAGCCTAGTGGATAAAACACTTGCTTGTGAAACCGATGACCACAAAGTCGCAGGTTCAGACCCCCCCTTTTCATACCACTGTGTCCTAGAGCAAGACGCTTAACCTTCTGTGTCTCTTGGGGGACTGTCCCCGTAACTAAAACTTGATGAGCATTTGCATCCTGCTCAGTTTAAGTGTTGAAGCAGATTCATGTTCAAATTCCATAATCACAAGCAACATCCACTGGAAGAAGGTCTTACCACTACCACAGTACCAATATGCTCGATTCAGGATTTGAAGTTCTTGTGAAACGACTTCAACAGTAGTCCATTAATTTAGCTGTGGCAGTATTTTTATCAATGTGTTTCACATCACACCTGCACAGGCCATGTGCATGTTTTATGGAGCATGACACAGAATAAAATCCACCGTGAGTGCAGTCAGACGCCTGAGAATACTGATTTAATACATTAGAAAAAAAAAGAACCAGGCTGAATCAAACTGCTTTCAGTTGAGGGTAACTCATAGTTAATTACATTTTTGAGGTTCCTGACATGTTAAAAATGCTGCATTGCGCTGCATAATCCCTAATATATCCCTAAAGAGAACAAGGAAGCTATATTTTAAATATTCTGCTTCACCCTTTGGGTCAAATCTTAAAATTGATGTACAAGAGCTTCCCTTTCTTTCTATGACTGTGTAGACCTCCTTTGTGTTTGGAACAGTATGTAGATTCCAGTGCATAATATCCTACATACATTTTCCTGTGTTGTCTAACTTCCACATATTGTTCCTAATGTCTTGAAAAATCTAAACAAAATCAATCTCTCTCTCTCTCTCTCTCTCTCTCTCTCTCTCTCTCTCTCCCCCCCTCTCTCTCTATTTCTCTCTCTCTCTCTCTCTCTCTCCCTCTCTCTCTCCCTCTCTCTCCCTCTCTTTCTCTCTCTGTCTCCCTCTCTCTCTCTCTCTCTCTCTCTGTCTCCCTCTCTCTCTGTCTATGTGTGTGTGTGTCTCTCTCTCTCTCTCT
>JBBPCY010099573.1:0-20790 GCA_037974405.1 Brachyalestes nurse | reverse complement strand
CAGCCCAGTTAGCAGGCTACTGTCGCTAGATAGCATCAGATATGTGTGTGAATGGTGTGTGAATACACACATTAACTTGAGTGTTGTACTTTGATATTTGGATAACCGTGCTGCTGTTAGTGTTATGGCACGCACGATATCTGCCTTTCCCCTAATTGAAATGACTAAGTGAGCACCTCTGCTAACCATGGTGATCAGATGAGAAGGGGAAAAATTTGAGGAGTCTCACAGTAATGGGGCTATCGGCACTGATCTCAACTGCTTGGCTATCAAGGAAATGTCCTGAATCTGAGAAGGGGCTCTCAAATATTTTGATAGATGTTATTACGTACTAGTAATAGATAAATTAGGCCTCCCATTCAGTAATCAACCATCAATGCATATACGCATAACAAAATGTGCTGCTTTCTGAATGAAGATGTTTCCTTACAACATAGAACGCTCATGTACACTAATTGTTTAAGAGGTGTAATGGTCAGGAGATATATTGTTCCAGAGTCTCATCAGGCACTTAAATGTAAATGACCAGGGTGTGATGGTTTAGCAGTGATTTCCTCTGCACACTTCCTCTCCACTACCTAGATCTGGAGGTATACACATCAGGCAGGGTGGGAAGATAAACACCAATGTTGATTTTCCTACAGGAAAGACCTTGGAAATTACGATAACATCAGAAGACAACACTTCCATCAGCCAGGTCTTAAAACATTAGTGACACCAGCAGCAGAAACAAAGAACTCCATAAAATCAGCTTGAGGCAGTAAATCTGCTGGTATGTTAACTGCCTGCCTGTTAACTGGGCGCAAGGGTCCATTCTGGAAACAGCGACGTCTTTGTACATCTTGTACAGCGTATAAAAGGTTTCCTCATTGGCAGAATTAAAGAAAATGGTTACATTGTAGCGAAAGTTAAAAAAATAAAAATTCTTAATTTTCTTTGCTTGTTCATGTAACTTTATTTCCAAGCAATTTTGGACCATTTCTATATCTGCTAATATTCCTATTGCTTCATTTCATTAAAAAAATGGATCATTAATGTAATCATTTAGTGCCTCACAAAATATTTACTGTAAAGACAATGTTTTTTCCATCTTTCTGTCTTTATTGTTTACCTATGTACTCCCCATGTTTTAATAAAATCTGTAATCTGAAATCTGTAAAGTTATTCAGACATAGTTGCTCTTACCCAGACCTTGAAAGAAGCCATTCTGAAGTTCTCATGTTGGCTCATTACAACCAGAAGGGAATAATTCATTGGTTTGAAATAAATGTGGCAATACAGTAAGACTCAAAGATTTAATGTGTACTTTGTATGATGATGAAGCTTACTTTTAAAAATGAATAACCCAAAAGCTATTAGGAGCACAGTTTTGCAAGTTTTAACGATTGCATGAATTAAAGAAAATTTGTTTCCCTTTATTAAATCAATGGTGGCTACAGGTAAATTGACATGAACCTTCCTGAGATGTTGAATGCAGAATGAACACATGTCAAAGCTAGTCCAGTGATGTCTCAAAAGACAATAATTATCACATTTTAGTCATGATGGATAGCCCATTGTAGGCTTAGGCTTATGGTAAAAGATCATTCAAGATTGAAAAAAAAAATTGAACTGAAATTTGTGTTGTGATTAAGAAACTTCTACTTATGGGTCTTCGCTATTTTCAATAAAAGAGCTTAAAGTTCGATAATTAGAAGTTACAGTAGGACCAAAAATGATTTATGAAATCAGTGCAGAGAGATTAAGATTTATAACAACGTTCTCATGCCGTGTCTTTTAATTTGTTATTTGTGTAAAAGAGTGAAATGTAGAAGATCAATCCATTTACACTCTCATACTGGTTCTTCCCGTTCAGTATAAAAATCATTAAGCAATACAGTATAGTTGGAGCTATATGCTATAAAGTACTCCTTGAACAATTAGCTCATTTGTTTGTGATATTAACTACTAAACAACTACAAAGTAGCTTCCAAATGGAAAAATGAAGGAAACCGAGGTTGGTCTGTGGAAAAGCTTATTTAATGAAGGAACAATGGCATGATAAGGCAAAACTATGTTCACAAGTAAAGCAGGGACTTTGGAAGGAGAATGGCAAGAATGAGTGACACCAATAGTATCAAGATGCTGGAGGTCAGTAATGGAGCAGAGGATCCATCAGGATTAGGTTCACTTCAGTAAGTGGTCAGGGAGAAAACAAGAGGAGGAAAAGTCAAACATAGAATAGTGTATATATACATATATACACATACACACACAGCACCCTCCACAATTATTGGCACCCTTTATAAAGATGTGTAAAAAGCCTTAAATAAATTCATTTTCAAATTAGAAAAATTCAAATTTAACTCAAGTAAATTTATTTAACTATTATTATTGATCTACATAAGTCAGGAAATGGCTACAGCAAAATGGGTCTGGCATGAACAAAGGTTAAATATGCAGAAAAGCACCTCATGCCCACTGTTGAGTATGGTGTGGAAACCTTAGGAACCTTGTTAAAGTGCATGGCATTGTGAACTCTTTGAAATACAAGAACATTTTAAATAAAATTTTGGTGGCCAGAAAACTGAAAATGGGTCGTCATTGTCCTTTCAGCAGGATAATGATCCAAATCATATGACCAAATCATCACAGAAATAGTTTACCAGACACAAAATCAACTTTATTCCTTGGCCATCTCCCTCCCCAGGCCTAAATCACATGGAGTGAGTTGAGGAGAGGCCAGGATGCTGGACAATCTAGAGAGATCAAAAAGCAACAGTCAAAGACTCCTTTCTCTGTATTTTCCAACCTTCTGAAATTCTTTAGGAAAAGATTAAGGGCTGTTTTCTTTGGCAAAGGGGGATTGTACAAAGTATTACGCAATAAAGTTTTCTGATTCTGAACAACAGGGGTGTCAATAATTGTGGCACACATGACTTCATGTAAAAAATATTTTTCTTAATGTGGGTTTTTTCCCTTCCACTGAATAAATGTACTCATATAAAAGGTTGTTTTTTTCACTCCTTTTTTCATTGAGATGCTATATTAGTCAGCAAAAATGAGTTAAGAATTTATGTTAAGACTCCTTACTCATCTTTATCAGGGGTGTCAATAATTGTTGAGGGCGCTATATACAGTAAATGGTAAAGGTACTGTTACAATATCTAACTACACACAGGAGAAATTTAAACTGTATACAGTATATCATCATCAAATAAACAAACAAATAAGAAATAAGGAGCTTAGTGATGGGAAGTTTGGATCTTTAGACTGATCAGATCTTCGAATTGTGTTCAGTATAATGAACAAATCTTTTTTTTCTCCAAATCATTCATTCATTGAAATTAATGTGATACTACTGTAGCCATGACAACCCCCGACAATGTTCTTTATCCCCGTTGGAAGAAAGTTCTCAAACACTAAAAGCAACATAGTTTTCTTAACTGACTGATTGTGCTTATCAGTAAAACTTATCATTCTGTTTGTTCTATGATAGCACTGTTCACTTTTGCTAGATGTCCTCACTGGTAATAATAGCAGTGGCCATGTTACTGCTATAACCACAATGATAATGAAGTACAGTAGTTATGATTTTTTGATGATTCAGTCACTTAGGAACCAGTCATCCCACTGAGTGATGTGTTTATTTGTCCTGCACGCCACTTGTTTTGTTAATTTGAACTGTGAGAGCTTATCATTTGTGAATCATAACTATCTTATTTTTTTTAAAGCCAATAAGAAACTCAGACATACAGTGCAATGGCCATCATTAACAACAACTCAGACTTACCTGGGGAAGAGGTAGCAGTCATGATTGCTCAGGAAACGTGAATGAGTTAAAGTAATTTTTTTATATTCGCCATCATCAGTTGAAATGTCCTCAATGTTTTGCACTCTGAAGACCTCAGTCGGGGAAATGAGCTGTTCGACTTCCTCAGAAGTGCATGTGTAGTTCTCGACATTAACCACAGAGCAGGAGGTGATGTTGAACAGCGTGCCTTCACCTCCTGACTCAGCTGTTTCAATTTCAGAGCTCTCCTGAATTCTGGGATGGAGGAACTTCCCAAAACGGACCTCCTTCCCGATTTCTGCTGTGTATTGATTGTTTGTACCATAGTAAACAGTGTAACATTGATGGCCTTCGTTAAGTAGTTGCATGGCATCTGTGAGCAGAAAATGAAGAGACTTGAAGGTAAATTCATCCTTGTACATGTTGGTGTTGCTGCCTTTTGTCTGAACCATGTCGTTAAACGTCTTTCTGAACGGAGGTCCAGAATTCCCATAAGCCTGCAAGGCAGCCAAGTGATATGGTGTTCCGCCATAAATTTGCTTCTCACAAGTCCCACTGTGACTCTTCCACATATGTGCAAAATCCTTTCTGGCTTCAAGTTCTCTCTGCATTAGACCACCTGGGTCTGTAACAGCTTGTAGCATTTTGTCTCGGCACCCTATGAAGATGTCATCCACAGCATTAGGAGCCATGTTCAACATTTTATTCTCTGTAGTCACCTACACAAGACAATGACAAGCAAAGAACCACAGAACCTTTGCAGGGTTATATTTTTCTTCTCTGTGATGAAGCACTTTTTAAAAAAGGTGTCAGAACAAGAAAAACCATTTTGTTTCTCTCTCTTCTTTAAATAATAAACTTTCTCTGAACCTTTAAATGGATCTTCTGATTGACATATCTCATTTACATTTACAAAAAGGGTTATTTTGGATAATACATTTTTGATAAAATGCTGCTTCTTTCAAAGAATCCTTTATGTCATCTATTTTAAACACGGGCATTTAAAGAGCGATGTACTTTTTAGTACAGAGAAGGGTTCTGCACTCGTTACAAATCATAGAACCTCTTTTTGGTACTGTGTAGAACCCGTTTTGCTAAGAATGGCAGTGTAAAAGGAACCAAAAGAGGACAAAACTGATAAAGCTATTATGTTGATATGTAAGAGATCTGTAGAATTAGGAGAAACACTGAATGACTGCTTGTATAAAGCATCTCGGGCAGACACAAATAAAATTTAAGACTGACCAGATTTTTTTAGATATATGAACATTTTTAAAGGACAAATAAAACACTTTGCTACTGTCAAAAACAGAAGAACCGGCCGCTAGGGGGAGACAGCTGCTTCTACCTCGGCTGGGAAGAGGCCCCCTCACTCACTCCCCTGTTCTCATGCTTTTATTAGATTCTGTCCTTAGGGCTTTTCTCCCAGGGACTAATATGTTATTCTGGAGTTTTTCCAGTTTCCAGGTTTTCTTCATATCTGTAATAAAAAGGATCATTTCTTTGGGGGAACTTTTCAATATAGCCTGGTCTGCCAGTTGATTCCACACAGGCAACTTACTGTTTTTCCCTTCTGCTGTTTTCGCCTCTTTTTGGTTTATTCATGAGCAGCAGCACACTCTCTCTTTCTCATGTGGGGATTTGCTGCCCACCCATTACAAGACATAGGGTATAGAACTCTGTGGCTAACTTTTTCCATTGAGGGATTTTGCTTAGTTCACTTAGACAAAAGGAAAACTCAACACCAAATTCATTTTTGTGAATATTCACACAAGAGACCACTGGATTCCAGTCCACAATCTAGACTGAGCGGAGCATGCCATATTGGGTTAAAACTGGTGTGTATACCACAATCAATAAAAAGGCAGAAAGTTTCACATTGTCATAACTCTACTGATTATTTGATTTGAATTGATTGATTTTTTTTTGCGTGCAAGAACAATGAAGTCACTTCAGTCAGAGAAAACAAGTTCAGAGAAGTTTTACAATTGTTTAGAAACCAACTTACATTGGACAGCGCAGAGAGTAGTATCAGCAGAAACAAACTCTGACCTCCCATTTTATCAGTCCACTTGCCTTGCCCAAACCAAAATGAGCACAGGAGTCAGACAGTAGACCAAAAAAAAAGAAACAGTAACTTATATCAGTTGGATTGTACTGTTAAAACATGTAAAGAAAATAGTCCGTTTCATTAATAGGATTAAGCCTAGTCCGACAAAGCATTCTAAAGGGAGACTCACCAAAAGCTTAATGCCTTAATGCCGGTCTGTAAAACCAGCCCAAAATGTATTTAAACTCGAAAGTGGTGTGTTCCACTGTGAGCACAAGGGGGTGATACTAGACAAACTGGAGAACAGCTTTCTGAAGTAAACAAGCCGAGAAGGATCAGCTGACAATATCTCAGATAACGGTGCTCTGACAGCTTTACTCAGCAAATATTGCTTTACTGCTTTTAGATATGAGTGTACTGTTTAAAGGCCCAAATGTAAAAGGCCTAGTGAAAGAATAGTAAAGAATGGCATACAGCACTGTAACAAACTGAACACAAAAAGGTTAATTAAAGTATGTATTTCTAATTCAGTTTTAATTATACAGCTACACCGTTCTAACGCGTACAAAGAAAATATAGAAGTTCTGCTTCCTCAAAAAGACGATGTCAGAAGTAGAAAACTTACTTGGCTGCATGAGGAGCAATTCAGCTGCACGTCTGCAAGTTCAGACAACGAAGAACATTTTGTACATGGTCGCCCAGTTTAAAAGTCTGGGCTGTTCTCCAGTATGCAGCTGGCTTTGACCTATGTAGGGTGGAGAGAGGATTTAAGGGGATACCACCGCCAAAGCTACACCACAGTAGTCCTGGGACACTACAGGAAGCTTGTGCACAGCATACAAACGCAGTGCTTTCAATTTTATCCATGGGCCCTTGTCAAACACAGTACCTCACAATAACAGAATTAGCAGAAACCTACAGGAAAGTGCATTTGCATGGCTTAAAGAATATATTTTTAAGACTGAGCTGCCTGTAACTGTTCTGTGAGGATGTTTTAATTTGGCCTGCCAAAATAACAAAATAAGAAAACATGTTTTAATACTATATACTGATTGAAATCTAAAATTGCTCTTAATTAAAAAAAACATTGTTTTATTATTTTATTATTTTTATTTTGTTTTATTAACAAAATATAGTGCAATTTTCTTGTAGGACACCCCAAAGGCAAAGCGTTGGACTATGTTTGCTTTAGACAAGTGAGGAATTATCGGTGGGTTGCAACCTTACAAGACTTGCCTAAATATTGTTGGCGCTGGTGATATTAAAAGTGTAAAGTGTCTATTTTGTTACATGTGAACACACCACAGTACAGTACACAGTGTGAACAGCACAAAATTGTTCTCTGCATTTAACCCATCCACCCAAATGAAGCAGGTGGCAGCCAGTGATGGTACCTTGCTCAACAGTACCTCAGTGGCGCCCCAGGAAGTACTGGGATTCAAGCCACAGGGGCAACGCCCTAACCACCAGGCCACCAGCTACAGTACAGTGCGTTACACATTTGGTCATTGGTTACAATCTAGAAAGCTTCCATAGCTTCCAACCATCTAATCATTCGCAAAAACATCAAGAGGCTGTGAGTTTGAACCCCAACAATACAACTGTCCATAACTGGGGTGCATGGGGAGAAAATGTCTGGTGAGACAAAATGAGACAGAGTTAGTGGGTAAGATTAAGTAAAACAAAGTTCTGAACTGTTTACCCAACTGAGATGCAGAAATATAAATTGTGAGTTTGGAGAACCTTTTGACTTGAATTAAGGTTTGAATTAATTCTTGTGCCCTCAATCTGAGTTAAACTGTGTCATTTTAACTTGACCAAACTGTGTCATTTTAACTTGACCAAACTTTTCATTTTTCACACTATTAAATATATAACATATATTTATAAATAAAAATATACTATAAATACAAACACTATACATTCATGTTTCATATGATAATTATTACAGCGTGTTCAGCAAGACATGCCCTACACCTGCCATGTTCCACTCTTATAGTATTAGGTTCAATTTACAAAACATTAAGGATATTGGTACAACATAGGTTTTCATATAAAACCTTTTTCCATTATGACCTTGTTTTGAACTAATAAAACCCTAATTTTACTACAATGTAAAAGCAAGGCTTCCTGTTTGAGGTTTTAAAATATGTCAGTTATGCGGGTAAAAATGTGCTTAAGGATTCTGAGTTCCAAGGAGGAAGTATCATTTTAAATTAGCAGTCAATATTTAAATGCACTGGAGTGAAGAGACATTTCCTGGCAGGGCTTCATTCAGCCGTTGAAGATTAACAGCTTTCTAGTATCAACCCCCCACACTCCTAACCAGTCATACTTCACATTCCACATTACGCATGACATACAGCCGCTCCTAACAATGGTTTGAGCTAGACTGGTCAAATGTTTACCCAGAGACACAGATGGGCACAGAGATGTTTCTTGAGTAGTCTTAAGAAAGGGCTTTAAATTGACATGTATGTCACGGGAATAATAGTCACTGATCAATATATAAGAAAAATGTAATTACTTGTTATTAGGAAAGGTTCTTTTAAGTATAAGAAGTATATTAGATCTAGGCCTTCAGTTTTAGCTATAGCTTAAAGATCAAAAAATAGAAGTGTTTACAAAAATAGTAATTTATCCCCCAGCATATTTCCTCATACTGGTGAACTCTAGTTTACACACAGAGTTTAAAAAATGTGTAAAAGACTTGAGGAATTGTTTCCTTTCTTTTATATGAGGCTTGTCATTGACAATAAAATTTATTTGACCATGTACAGCTTTACGGCCGTTTTCTGTACATAGCTGCCTCCACAGTTTTGCAACTGACTACAACCTACTTAGGTTTCATTGTGCAGTCAGTGACATATCCAGGACTTCCAGAAGTACTAGAGTGATGGTTTTTGTCATAACCCACCATACATCAAAGTGTGATGAGTTGATCCCCCAGTTCATATTTATGTTGATGTTGTTTTTCTGCTTAGCTCCAGAAGGCCTAACTACTGGGTTAGCTTACTCGGTTGCATCTACCCACATGAATTTCATAAAGAAGTCGTTATTGGACATTTTTCTGCTGGCTGTTACATGATCTCAATTATGTTGCTTTTAGCAAAACCTACTAGTGAAAGTATTATTAGAATTTCTAATAAGAGGTTCTAATACAGAAGAAATAAACAAAAAAATTCAGGCATGTAATTTGTTGTTACTTGGAATCAGTTAATAAGCAAAGACATTGATCTACGTCTTTATGCTCCCTTTACTGCATGGCGCCCTCAGAGCACCCCATTGTTTGTCAGTGCTTTTCTGTGGAAATCATACAAGCTGTGCATGAGTAATTGAACACCTGTGTCAGCAATGCGGGTGTAAAAAATATCACTATGAAAAACAGTGCAGTTGAGATCTTAATCATTGTTTTTTTTTATTCCATAAAAAGGGTTAAGGTTTTACAGTGGATACATCAAGTACAGGGACAATCAAACAGATAAGTGTATGTATACATGTCTAAATCAATAGGTGATGAAATAATAACTTTTTTTATTAAACAATGTACTTTTTAGGTGTAGACCAAAACACTAAGTTAAGGCCAAAATGCTCATTTATAAATTCTGTTCAAATATGATTAAAAATTCTAACAAAAGGCCAAATTACACATTCTCTTTACTATCTGGGACACAAATATTCATGAAAGACATGTAACACAATTATTTTTAAAAAGTGAGGGAATTTTGTTTTTCCCTAATATGGACCTTATAAACAAATCTTGTACCTTAAAGTAACACTCTCTTCCAAACAAAACATTGACATCACTGGTTAAAATGCAATGGCTTTGGATTATCTCCAGTACTGTTTCTGAGTACCACTGTGAAAATATGAACTTAATTTTTGGTAGGTATGGGAATGTTATGTTCACTGTGCAGCAGCGCAGTACTGTAGACTCAGAAAAGATGCCATCAGTGCAAGAAATGTAGAGCTCAGCAAGGGATTGGAGGATCCACCAGCACTTAAAAGAGAAAAGAAATATACATGAATTTCAAAGAGGAATACAAAATATTTGCTTGCCATAGTACACAAAACCACATTGTATACTACGGACATTGCATACTAATATGACGTATATTCTATATACACAACAGAGCTATATTTTGGCCTGTGTGGAAATTATGAATCTGTTGCACTATTTTACATAGGTAGTGATGACGAGATAATACCATGCCAGCATATGTCATAATAAGAAGGGGAGCTTTTAAATGATATGATACCCATGCTTTGTATGACTAGTGATATGAGCTAAAAATGTAACAAAGGGGTCAGTTTTCATGTCAGAAGTTCCAGCTTTATCCTGTTAGCCAACTGAGTAGAAAACCTCACATCCAGACAGACAGTTTTAGTCCAGTTTAGTCCAGTTTTAGGCTTTAGTCCATGAGTATGTGAAAGTTATGACAAGGGGTGTGAACTTTGTTTACACAAACATTACTGGGACGTACCACACTAAGCCCCTCCCCACCTCGGCTACTTAGACCACATATCTGTCATGCTGATCCCAGCATACATGCCACGCCCTTCCTAAAGCTGGCTGCCAGGAATCATTTCTTCACTTCAGGGCTGTTTTGAGCACACTGAACAGAACATGTTTAAGGAGGTTGCAACCTACAGTGGTTCTACCAACCAGGAGAACATGGCGTTGGTGACTTGCTACATCAGAAAGTGCATTGATGAGGTTATTGTCTCCAAGAACATCATCACATGGCCCAACCAGAAGCCGTGGATGACTGCGGAGGTGAACGCACTGCTGAGAACCTGAGACGCCACATTCAGATTAAACTGCACTGAGCACAGCAAAGGCCAGCCTATTCTGGGCCATCAGAGCAGCAAAGGGTGCATAGAAAATCCACAGCCACTTCCAGGTCACTGGCAGCATACGCCGCATGTGGCAGGGTATCTGTACTATCACCAACTGCAAGACATCTCCGTTTGTCTGTAATGGTGAGGCCTCCCTTTTTGATACATTACATTATTTTTATGTGTGGTTTGAGACACAGAATGATCTCACCAATACCCTTCACCTGGGCCTCACTCATCTGGATGAAAAGGACACGTATGTCAGAATTCTGTCCATAGACAGTTCAACTATCATTCCTCAGTTTCTTGCAGGAAAGCTGAAGCTGATAGGTTTGAACTGGATCCTGGACTTCCTGACTGAGAGACTTCAGTGAGGATCAGGTGCTGTTCAGAATCAGAGTGCAACAATGCATTTCATACCACATCATCAAGTTTGTTGATGTCATGACCGTGGTGGGTCTGATCAGTGGCAACAACAAGGTGGCATACTTGTGAGATGGCTGTTGACAAGATCACTCTTTCCTGAACATCAACAACTCACCAGTGGAGAAGTTCCTCACAAAGAAACTCCCATGGACCTTCAACACCAGCTCCATTGCCAAGAACTGCCAACAATGTCTCATGTCACATTTTCCCCTTCTCATTTTGTGTTCTATAGAGAGACTACAGTCCAAAATCTATTTGCACACTGGCGTGGTACAGAAATTGTGGCACATTAGACCACAGGACCCTACAAAAATAGATTATCAGGTGTCTTTCACCCCTATTGCACAGGGCCAACTCCCTAACCACTGGGCCACCAGCTGCAGTACAGTTACACGTTTGACTAATAGTTACGCTCTAGAAAGCTTCCATAGCTCTGAAATCGTGCAACCATCTAATCATTCACAAAAACATCAAGAGGCTTTGAGTTTGAACCCCAACAACACCACAACTGTCCACAACTGGGGTGCATGGGGAGAACAAGTTCTGAACTGTTTACCCAACTGAGATGCAGAAATATAAATTGTTTGGAGAGCCTTTTGACTAAAGTTTGAATTCATTCTTACGTCCTCAATCTGATATAAGCTGTGTAATAAGTTACACTGTCATTTTAAATTTACCAATCTTTTAATTTTTCAAACTATGAAATATATGATACATATTTATAAATATACAAATATCATAATATAAATACAAACATCATACATTAATGTCACACTTGATAATAATAACAGCATGTTCAGCAAGACATGCCCTACACCTGCCATGTTCCACTCTTATAGTATTCGGTTAAATTTCCAAAACATTAAGGATATTGGTACAACATAGCCGTTATTTATGCCAGATATTTTTTCATATAGAACCTTCTTTCATTATGGCATTGTTTTGAAATAATAAAACCCTAATTTTACTAAGATGTAAAAACAAGGCTTCCTGTTTGGGGTTTTAAAATAAGTCAGCTACGAGGGGATTTTATTTTAAATTAGCTGTCAATATTTAAATGCACTGGAGTGAAGAGACATTTCCTGCCAGGATTTCACTCAGCTTTCTAGTATCAACCCCCTATGCCCCTAACAAATCTTACTTCACATTCCACCTTAAGCGTGACATATTCCAGCCGCTCCTAACAATGGTTTGAGCTAGACTGGTCAAATGTTTACCCAGAGATACAGATGGGCACGGAGACGCCGAAATCTGAAAATCTTGCCTGCAGTTTCTTTGGAAATGTTTTTTGAGCAGTCTGCCTTCAAAATGGGTATTAAATACACAATCAACAGTGCAACAGCTAAACCACATGCAAAAAGCATGACGCAGCAAAAGTTGAACTAAAAGTTGAACGACTAAGTCATGGGAATAATAGTCACTGATTAATATATAATAGTTCAGTTTTAGCTATAATGATTAAAAATAAATAAATGAAACATTTTTACAACAATGATCATTTATCCCCCTAGCAAACACTGGTGAACATTTTTGGGTATTTTAGTTTACATGCAGACTTTTAAAGTTTCCTTTCTTTTATATGAGGCTTGCCATAGATAATGACATTTATTTAATCATATACAGCTTTATGGCCGTTTTCTGTACCTAGCTACCTCCACAGTTTTCCAACTGAATGAAACCTGCTCAGGTTTCAGTGTGCTGTCTGTGACATATCTAATACTTCCAGAGGTACTAGAGTGATGGTTTTTGTCATAACTTAAGTCCCACCCACTGTACATCAAAGTGTGACCAGTTGCTATGTGCTAGACACATGTGCAAAAACCCACTGTCCCCAGAGCAGAAAGTTTTTTGCGCACTGGTGTGGTACAGAAATTGTGCCGCATTAGACCAAAGGACCCTACAGATAGTAAGAACTGCTGAGAAGATTATCAGGTCTCTTTCCCCTCTATTGCAGATATTTATACCACATTCTCCATCCTACACACTCTTTTCCCTGCTTCTATCAGGCAGAAGGTTTTGCAGCATCTGGGCCTTCACTACCAGGATTAGGAACAGTTTCTTCCCCCACACCATCAGACTCCTAAATCAGAACTGAACAAAGTGTATCTCTCTCTCTCTCTCTCTCTCTCTCTCTCTCTCTCTCTCTCTCAGGGGCGGATCTAGAAAAATATTTATGGGGTGGCAAGAGGGGGACAGGAATTTTTGAGGGGTGGCAACGTATGGCGTAGGCCTATATATACTGAATTTATTCACAGTTATCGGTTTGATGACAAATAATATGTACACATTACCAAAGGACACTGTGCTTTCATTATAATTTCATTTCATGATAGATAATTAGTTTTTACCTCTTTCTTTTTTTATTTTGAAAAAAGGAGGAGGAGCTATTAGAAATAGGACCTACAACTTACTAAGGCCTATTAAAGAATAGACTTATTTCCCAGTTTTAGGGGGTGATTAATTAAGAACGCTGCAGTAAAATTTCTCAGAAATCAGCATTCTACCTCTCTGTCTCACACTCTTTCTCTCCAATGTCAGATTCTCGAGACATTTTGAAATAAAGGAGCCATAAGAAATAGGATCTAAAAATAGAGGTTTAGGGGGTTAATTGGTTTTTATATTGTGCAAAATATAAAACCTATTTTTATTAATATGTAAAAAAAACTGCACATCAAAAATTTCAAACATTTTAATCCAAAGGTTTGCAGTTTGAACGTGTCCACGCTTTGCATAAAATTGTATCACAAATGCCTCCTACTGGTGGTTCAGCGGTACTGGCCAGCCCTTTAAGGTGGAACGGCATCAACGTATAATTATACAGCTATAGCTGGTGTCACCCTTGGTCCATTTCAGCCCTTAAAGCACACTTGGATCGATTAGTCAGCATTTTTTTTGCATATATGCGAACATGCCAAACGAACTCAGACCCCTCTGAAACGAACCTAACTGCACGGTTCGGTAAATTCACGCGTTTTGAACACAAAGCGCTCCGAGTTGGCTTCTACTGTTTTCACCCTCTAGACTTACCGTAGGTAGATCACATGGGAAATCATATACATACACAAATAAATTAGAACGATAGTAGCAGAGATCTTTGTGGAAGATGGTAGAAAGTTTGGTAGAAAATATACGTGGAAAATATACTTTATTCATTTACATCAGTACTGTTGCTTCGTTAATTGCACTGTTTGTTGTCTTTCCCTAGATGAACGTTGTTTTAATTTACTGTGTACTGCAGTGGTTGAAACGACAAACACCAGTTTGTTTTTCCTCCGGCGTCCATTATTTTCCTATCAATATATACCTATAATCATATCATAAATGCATTTTCAGTGCACTGAAATAAAATTCAGTTTTACTTTTTAATCATTTTAGGAATTTATACCTCTAAAAGTTTAAAAGCCAAATGGCCACATGCAGAGTATGTGACAAACAAATAAATAATAATATACCAATTGATGAACATCTTTGACTTACCTATGGAAGAGGTAGCAGTCATGATTGCTCAGGAAACGTGAATGTGTTAAAGTGATTTTTTTATATTCGCCATCATCACTTGAAATCTTTTCGATGTTCTGCACTCTGAAGACCTCAGTTGGGGAAATAAGATGGTCGACTTCCTCAGAATTGCATGTGTAGTTCTCGACATTAACCACAGAGCAGGAGGTGATGTTGAACAACGTGCCTTCACCTTCTGTCTCTACTTTTTCGATTTCAGCGCTCTCCATGCTTGCTGACTCAATGAACTTTCCAAAACGGACCTCCTTCCCGATTTCTGCGGTGTATTGATTTTTTGTACCAAAGTAAACAGTGTAACATTGCCTGCCTTTGTTAAGTAGTTGCATGGCATCTGTGAGCAGAAAATGAAGAGACTTGAAGGTAAATTCATTCTTGTACGTGGTGGCGTTGATGCCTTTTGTGTAAACCATGTTGTTAAAGACGATTCTGAATGGAGGTCTAGAATTTCCATAAACCTGCAATGCAGCCAAGTGATACGGTGTTCCGCCATAAATTTGCTTCTTACAAGTTCCATTATGCTTCTTCCACAGTTTTTCGAAATCATTATGGGCCTTGAGCTCTTTGTGCAGCAGATCACCAGAAACATTTAACATTTTGTTTCGACACCCTGAGAATACATCATCTACAGCATCTGGAGCCATATCCAGAGTTGTTTCTTGTGGGGTCACCTATAGATCAAAAATACAAGCAAAGGCATGACATTTAAGAAGAAAATGAGGAGATGGACACAATCTAAATTGAAGCACATGTGCAGTCCAAACTCATAGCAATACTTCAAGCCTATCTAAAGCTAATGCGATTAGTGTTTTAAAAATCTGTCAGTTAATTCCCACCGGAATCAGTCCTATGACTGATTAGTTTGTAAACTTGTGTTACATTTTTATTAGCCTTTTTTAAATTTAAAGCTCACACTGCATGGGATAAATTAATCCACAAAGCCCACTGGCTCATTTTCAAGACTTTCTATTAGGCAAATGCTGAATATAAATAACATTATTCATCTTTTGTTGAGCCAAAGCAATGTTTTACATTTGTAAATGAATCAAATAACAGGCCATATCAAATGAAAGAGGCAGTTTCTTGCTTAATGTGAATAAGTGATTTTGTAAAAAAAAAAAAAAGGAAAAAGAAGCCAACACAACAGCTGCATTAAAATAACTTAAATGTTTCTATAGTTATTTGACTCAATAGGCCAAGTCACAACTTATTGGCATTATAAATAATGGGACTCTTGATGTTCTGAAATGTAATTAACTCTTACAAAGCAAGAGAAGGCTATAAAAACCTATAGGCACTTTCTTTTTATAATTCTCACAGTCTGAAAAGACATTCCAAGCACTGGAAGTAAAGACAAGATCTGGAAGAACAAGAAATAACTTGACTGGCCATGTATGCCAACAAATACCAACTAACCATGAATGCTAATTTCCTACGGTGCAGAAAAACCGTTGCTTATGTCATGATTTATGTATTTTTTATGTTATATGTTAAGAATTACTGTTTGCAGAAATATGTCGGATTTTGTTCCAAATGGAAGTAGCATTAACTTCATTTCCAATTTCCACATATCACAATATGCAGGAACTGGCAAATTTTATGAATAAAATCTTAGCTTGCCTGGTCAAATTATAGATTTTGTTATTTTTCTAAGTGGGAAAAATGTTATTAAGGTGAAAAGTAGCCGTTTTGTCAAACATAAACACAGCACACAGTGTGAAAATTTGTTCACAGAAATTGTTCTCTGCATTTAACCCATTCACCTGAATGAAGCAGCGGCCATCCCCTGGGGATGGTACTTTGCTCAAGGGTACCTCAATAATGCCACTGGATTTGAACCCATGACCTTCTGATCACAGGGGCAAATTTTAATACGCCCAGAATATTTATTTGCGGAATAACTGGAAAAATAACATGAAATACAGAACATAACATAAGCCAACAAACAGCTTTTTGCTTCTTGATTTAGATCTTCTGTCCCATCTATCCTTGTGGAATGTCAACAACATACATGCTAGTGGAATTATTTTTTGTGCTATAAAGAGCATTTTTTTAGATAAACAAATAGGTTCTTTAGATAAACATATAAAGCAGGTTTTTAATATGGAGGAATCACAGCATTCAGATGTTTCTATGAAGTGTCACAGGAATATATAACCAGTGACTTTACTTAAGACTCCAAGGAAGAACCCAAGTTACTTAATAAAAAATGAGTTTCACACATCCTTTATTACTTTGGTGAGTAACCCACCAAATCACAATAAAACAACAAAAACAGTGTTGTAGTGTTATAAAGACCAATTACAGGTTGGAAGTTGGTATAAAGAACTTACAGTGTGTAAGAGCCCATAGAGGAGTATCAGGAGAAACAGATTCACACTCCAGCATTCCATTCTGTCAGTAAGCCGCTCGCCTTCGCTGTGCCAAAATGAACACAGAAAATATGTGTAATGAAAAGTTATTAAGCACAGAAAATGTGCCGAAAATTCTGATTTAGCTTAATGTTGATTCAAAAACATGTAAATGCTGTTTCTTATAGTTTCTATGGATGTTTTTTTTTTTTTTTTTTTTTTTTTAGGGTTTCTATGAAGCAATACTTGCTGGAAGGAAAGCAAGTAAAGAAGGACACAGAATTGCTGTATAAACAGAAAATTATCAACAGAATAAAGTCATTTTCTCAGACACTTACCGCTCCAGGGTTGCATAGGAAAGTTCTTGTTGCAGTGCTCAGTACAGTGAACACAGGAGTGCCCACCCTGCAGAGGGAAGCTCTGCTCTTATCGAGACTTGACATCAGCTGCAAGCCCAGCAAACGTCTTCCTCTGACCTGTGAGAGGAAATAACACAGGAAGCTTCATCCGACTAGGGCAGTTCTAAGGCTGATTCACCACTAATCAGGGCTGAACATGGGAAAGTTAAGGTGGGGCTGTAGTATATGAAGAAAGAACATATTGATATTTGATATAATAATAGCTCTTCTTAACTGTGTCCAGTGATTTATGTAAGTTATGTATCACACATGCTTTGGAGCATCCTGCTACCTGTATCTCTGAAGAGGCATTCTGGGTCATTTCTGAGGAGGAATGCAATAAATAATGTTTTTTATTGTGTCCGCAATGATACAAATGAAAATAAGTGGGGAAATCCTTTGAACTCAGTAGGGTCAGACAGTAAAAGTGCAGTACAGTGCCTCGTGGTCAGGGCAGCGGACAATTTGCAGGATGTGTAATGTGCATTTCTGCTTTTCCGCCCGTCATAGCAGTGTTTCTCATACATGTTGCAATGCTGCTGTAATGCATGACGAAGCAGGCGAGGCAGACGAGAAAACCCAACACACTTGCGAAATTCAATAGAAACCCCAAGGAAAGCAGAAGGGGGCGTTGTGTGGTTTGGGCATGCGTCAAAGGAACAATAAAAGACTAGACTATAAAAACATGATGAAATAACAAAAAGCAAGGAAGATAAACAGACTGAACAAACATGAACCTAAACCAAGAACAAGGATTGCACAACCATAACATCAATATCAAGCAAAGACTTGATAGTGTGACCTGAGGGGCTATGAGTACAAAGACTAACAATACATGGCTGGAGGCGAATTACCTACAACGCCCAGATGAACATAATGAAACAGAGCTAAGGAAAACAAAACAGAAGAGGGAATGCAACAGAGTTAAGATGGGATATCTAAAATATGTTGCTATTTAATTAAAAATGTAAGACTACTACATGAAAGCAAAACATTTTTCAAAACTGATTTTTCAGAAAGGTAAGACTATATAATCTTCACTATATTATCAGATAAATTACTATTTAAATTACATTTATCCAGTTTAAGTGCGAATGATGTGTGCCTTCCAGAGTTATCAAGCACAGCTGAGAGGGTTGCGTAATTCTTGGAGACATGTAATCTTTGGTGTGGGGGAGTCCCTGGTTCGCCTTGTATTTTATGTTCTTGCATGATTATTTCAACAGTAATGTTTTCAGTAAAGGTAATTGAACTCGTTTAAATGAGGAAAGTATAATTATTAAAATAAACTAACTGTGAAGCTTATAGGAATTAAGTTATTGGTTAAAAACTTATACCATATAACTAATTACTGGTAACTGGTCCAGTCCAATGTTATGTAGTATGTTAGGAGAAAACCTCAAGCATTGCAGCAGGGTTTTGCAGCAGTTTAGTGATTTGCCTGTTCAAACACACTTTCTTTAGCGGGGTGTGTGCATAGCAGAACCGCCAAACAATGCTAAATATCTCTCCAGGGAGAGCTGTTTTTCACTCTCCAGGGAGAGCTGTTCACTCTTGGGCTGATTAAATCGCTTTGCCATAATGTACATTGGAAATTGGTTTATTTGATTCCGTTGAGTTTTTTCTTTTTTTTTTCTTTTTTCCTGTCTTTCATAACAGTTATTTTTTATTTATGACACTGTGCATGTGTTGCTGTTATACTGCCTAGATATTGCTGCCTAGCTTTTAGATCACCTATTGTGCACCTGTGACAAAATACATTATAAACACCTATGAACAAGATAATAAACTATTGTCCCACCAAGCATTGCTTTTCTTTAACAGTAGAGTGTGATTTGAGAATGAACCAAATAACCTGCCACATTAAGAGAGAATGTAACTGATATGTGCAAGTCATTGTGGTGGTATGGGATAACTGTGTATTATATAAATAGTTTACGCCACAGTGTATATAGTGGCCTTGGCACTCTGACTAGTCTACACCTATGTAGATCCAATAAGATGTAATGCACTGTGTGTTCTGACACCTTTATATCACAGCCAGCATTAACATGTTCAGCAATAGGTGCTATAGTGAGTCATTTTTGGGGCCCTGGGAAAACCCTGCAAGACCTGATGCTCTGATTCAGTCATCTAGCCATCACAATTTGGCACTTAGAAAAGTCACTCAGATTCTTATGCTCTCCCATTTTTCCTGATTCCAACACATCAGCTACATTAACTGACTGTTCACCTTCACATCTTGCCACGTGCCACTGTAACGGAAAGTCCTGTCTACAATCTCACCGCTACAGACATGTTTTATCTTTCATAATAAAATCTGTAAAGGCAGGGATTGCATACCCTTTAAATGATGTTTACTATAATGTTTGTTTCTTTCTAAATAAAACTATATAAAAATGTACTCACAAGAGTATATGAATAACTTAATGATTAGTGAGTATAGTGAGTATTAGTGATGAGTTTCCTCAGGGTGTAATTAGTAAAGCACTTCACTATTATGATGCAAGATAATTAAATACTAATTTTGTAAGAATGAAGTCCCTACCCCATACTGATGGTAATACATATATATACTGTATATACTGGATATTTTGCAACACCTTCAGATGTGTCTCAGCCAATCAGATCAAGAAAGCACATCAACCACTTCATCAAGCACTTCCTGGTGAAGAACAGAAAGTAAAAGATCAATACTGCATAGTCACAGTCAGGAAGTGGAGTAAAATGGCAGAGGCAAGAGTAACTGTGGATTTAAATCATTTTGACTGCCCTATCTGCCTGGATCTGCTGAAGGATCCTGTCTCTGTTCAGTGTGGTCATAGTTTCTGCATGACCTGCATCAAGACAAAGTGGGATCATGATGATCGGAGGGGAGTCTACAGCTGCCCTTTGTGCAAACAGAACTTCAAACCAAGACCCGCTTTGAGCCGAAACATTGTGATGGCCGAAATGGTGGAGAGATTGAGGAGGACACATGTTGCTGATAGAAGCCCGGCTGGACCTGATGATGTGGAGTGTGATGTCTGCATTCAACAAAAACACAAAGCAGTCAAGACCTGTCTGGTGTGCCTAGCCTCGTACTGTGAAACTCACTTTAACCTTCACAATGAGCTGAATCCAGGAAACAAGCATGAAGTGATTAATACCTCCGGCAGGCTCATGGACAGGGTCTGCTCTCGTCATGGAAAACTCAAAGAGCTTTATTGTTGTGATGAACAAAAATGTATCTGTGCATTGTGCATAGATAACCATCATGGACACAATATTGTGCCAAATCCAGAGGAAAGGTTTGTCAAACAGGTAACCTTGGTTTTCAATGAATGCATGTGAAAGTGTTAGAAAGATAATTAGGTCAGTTAAAGACCTGGGCGTAATATTAGACAGTAACTTGTCCTTTGAAAATCATATTTCTAATATCACAAAAACAGCCTTTTT
>JBBPCY010099496.1:0-20804 GCA_037974405.1 Brachyalestes nurse | reverse complement strand
TGCTTGTAATTATATTTCAGTACATCACAGAAACAACTGAAACAAAGATCTAAAAGCAGTTTAGCAGCAAACTTTGTAAAAATTAATATTTGTGTCATTCTCAAAACTTTTGGCCATGACTGTACTTAATCAGAATTACAGAATAGAAGAGTGAAAAGACCTACAAAGTAAAATGTGACTGCAGATACATTATATTGGCAAAAGTATTGGGACACCCGACCAATACGCCAACAGGGATTTTAATGACAATACATTCAAATACATAGACTTTAGTGGAACTGGTCCCTTTACAACAGCTTCCACTCTTATTGGAAGACTTTCAAAAAAAGCTGTATAAAGTTTGTGTGTGTGTGTGTGTGTGTGTGAGAATGTGTGTCAGTGTGTGTGTGTATGTGTTTGTGTGTGTGTCAGTGTGAGTGTGTGTATATGTATTTATGTGTTTGTATTTGTTTGTGTGTGTATTCAAGATTCAAGATATTTTATTTGGCACATGCATAGTTATACAGGTACAACACACAGTGAAATGTATCCTGAACCGCTCCTTTGACTATGCAGACATTTTAGACAATTAAATTTTAAATAAAATAAAATAAGAGAGCCACCATTAAATAAACCCAAATAAACCCCAAATAAACCCAGCCACCATTATCATCGTTATTTCCAGCCCTATTCAGATCCAGATCACACCTGCTGCCTCTCCTACATCAACGAGCTCAGAAAATAACATTCAGTTGTTGTTTTGAATACAGAAGGTTTTTTTTATTAAACCTTGAAATGTGTATTGTAGGTACAACAAAGAAAGTTATTGAAATTTGTCAATGTTTTTGAAATACATCTGTTATTTGACACCTTGTTCTACAAATGATTAATAACAAACAACAAAGATTGGTTAGATTAACCCATGTCTCTCACTGTGTGTGTGTGTGTGTGTGTGTGAGTGTGTGTGTGTGTGTGTGTGTGTTTGTTTGTTTGTTTGTTTGTTTGTTTGTTTGTGTGTGTGGGTGCGTGCAGTATACTAAATAGAGACTCACCTTCAGGCAACAAACATGGTCATATATGTTTCTGGAGGAGAAAAGTTCACTGTGTAGAACAGTGTTGCAATACTGCATTAGAGGAAAGCAGAACATGGTGAAATGTAAAGGTAAACAATTTAGGAGTGAAAATGAACAGAGGCCTTCAGGGGGTCATTAAGTCTTTTGAGCATTCTAACCAAGCACCAAGGCTTTTTAGTGCTGCATGCGCAGGGAACAAATCAATTAATTCAGTAAGTAAGTGGCATTTACTTTTTCTTCCTTTTCACATCCAGATGCAGAGTGAAAATAGCTTAAAAAATTCTAGGCAGACACTCAGACTGGCATAGAGGTAAACATGTGAATAATCTGTGTTTGACATTCAAGGGTGGTGAAGAATCCAATCATGATCTGTTAGCCAATATTTTGTTTTATTTATTGCCCTGCTGTTTTCGTTTGTTCAGGTAGTTGTTCAGTTTGATTGGTTGATCTGAAGGTACAGAAATCCAGAAGGCCATTAAGAGCCAAAACAAAAAGTCATGTTAGAGTTGCCCCAAAAACAAACGTCTGGCATAGCTTCCCTTACATTTTTTTAACCCAGATTTCAGTCATTAGCATATAGGCATTTCCTTTTTGTTTCATTTTGTTACAATTATATTGCTAATTGTGGGCTGCTGTGTGACTGGCCACGTCTCTTACGCTTTTTCCGGTCCATTTTAGACCAAAAGCATTAAAAACAAGATTATAGTAACTTATTTATTTAATAGTTTTTAGCTTGTTTACTTTGACTTTACATGATAATTGAATTGAAGTAACTTAAGAATAGGTTTATTCTCAAGAATAGGAATATTCTACTCAGCTCTGGAAAGTTACAGATGATGGTGTGTTAAGTTGCAGCAGCTTTTATGGGTCCAACACTTTCTGTAAGGCTGATCCCAGCAGACAGACTGCCTGGCATGTCCTCCTCTTCTTTTGAGCAACAGAGGTTCCAGACGAGCGGTGCTTGAAGCCCTGAGAGGACGAGAAGTAATCAAGCGCTGCTTGATTAGTGCTGATATGTATGGGGGTGCAAGTCCATTCTTGGCCTTGAAAGCAAGTGTTGAGGATTTGAACTGAATGCAGACGGCCACAGGGAGCCAGTGAAGGTTCATTAATAAAGGTGTAAAGAGGAGCTTGGTCTTGCTGGGATTCAGCTTGAGGTGGTGGACTGCCATCCAAAAGGAGAAGTTGGCCAGATAGTCTGAGATCCAGGTTGTGACCTGGTTGTGACTATAAGGGAAAGAGAGAACAAGTTGTGCGTCATCAGCATAAAAGTGGCAGGAAAAACCATGTGAGGCTATTACATCCCCAAGAGAACCAGTATATAGAGAAAAGAGAAGCGGTCCAAGGATGGAGCCCTGTGGAACACCAGTGGATAATCTTCATGGAGCAGACTAGGAACCTTGCCATGCTACCTGGTACCTCCGGTCACCAAGGAGGCCTGAACACCTCCCTCTACAACTGGATCTTGGGCTTCCTGATTGGGAGACTTTGGTCAGTAAGGAGTGGAAGCAGCATCCCCAGTATGACCACATTGAGCACAGGGCCCCCCAGATTTGTGTGCACAGCCCTCTGCTGTTCACACTGCTGGCCCACAACTGTGCAACAATGCACAGCTCAAACCACAACCAATGACATGACCATGGTGTGTTTGATCAATGGGAACAATGAGGTGGCACACAGAGAGGAGGTCAGCTAATGAAGTGGTGCAAAGCACAACAACCTGTGTCTGAATGAGGACAAAACAAAAGAGATAGTTAAAAGGCATGACATGATCACTCTCTGCACAACATTAATGGCTCTTGAATGGAGTTTGTCCACAGCACCAAGCTCATAGGTGTTCACATTGCAGAGAACAATGTAGAGAGCATTCTCTGTAGCTGCATCATAGCTTGATACATACACCCCATACACCCCTCACACACCATCTTCTTCCTCTGGCAAAAGGTTACGTAGCATACGGGCCTCCACTGCCAGAATGGGGAACAGTTTCTTCCCTTTGGCTATCAGCCTCAATCAGAAATTAAACATAACCTGTTTTATAAGCTGTGTTCTGTTTTTATTCTAGTGTTCCAGCATGGTTGTGGAGAAACATTGTTTTAATTTACCGTGTACTGTGCTTATGGCTGAACTGCTAATAAACCTACCTGACTTGACTTGATATCAGTTTTGTTTAATACCTCTATTTTAAATGGTAGTGGTCTAGGGCTAGTTATGTCTAGGTTGATGTTCTTGATGTTAATAATATGTGAACTATATTATAGATGATCAAACAACATGGGTGATGCAATGGAGCAGGACTTTGCCTGCAACTGTGTTCACTTTCTACTTGGCTTAAGGAAGTCATACATGCAAATTTCTGTTCCATTGTTGCTTAAAATTTTGCTCTAGTTAAATAAATGTCAAACTATCAGTTTGAAATTTTAGTCTAATTGAAACATCTGCCAATGAATTTTATTACCATGCATCCCTAGTTCTACATATGCTGTGAATCTGTTGGCTAGATCTTAGGAGTTTTTGTCCATTCATGTCACTAGAACGATAAACTAAGTAAAAGTAAATAAGATTTTAGTGACCCCTGCTTTTAAAGAATGGCTTGTGTGTGTACAAACTGCTGGGAGCAGTCTGAAATAGCAGTACAGAATCTGTACAGCTGGGTATTTAACCTCTCATATTGTTTGTATGTTTACACTTTTATTTAATGGGTTTTGTAGTTCTATAAAGAACTGTCAAATTTATGTTTGAAGAAATAAAGAAAAGAGAAAATCAATTAAACAGCATTTGTCAAAATTGTTCTAAATAAATAAAAATATATTTCATATATATATTAGGATTTCAGTTCTACTGTCTTCATTGGATGAACCAAAATATGGAGATACTGGCATTGAAATAGGCTCATCTCTTCAATGCACTCATTTCTAAGCACTTTAGAAGTTTTCTAAGCACCTTATAAGAATCCACCTGTCTTGCTCCTTACCCAATCAGTCTGGGTGTGCATCTGCCATTGTGCTAGCTGATCTATTGTTCTGTTCAAGACCCATTTGCTGAAAAAAGAAGAACATTCTGAATGTGAAGCTCTGAAAGAGGGGTGCTTGCATTGCAGAATAATATTAAGGTTGAATGCGGTATCCAAGTTGTGGTTACATAAAGTAATCTCCTGCTTGCATAACACCTAGTCAAGGAACTGTAGGATTACTTCTAAGCGGATAATGACCCCCCCAAAGTAGGATAGTCATGCTCTGGTCTTAATGGCGCATAAACCACGAGCAGTGTTGACTTTTGCCACCTTGTGCAATTTGACAAATAGTGTAAGTCAACCTGAGAACAAAGACTTGTGTTTACCCACCTGGGTGTTCAGTCTAAACGCAGGGAAATTATCCTCTCCAGACTCCAGTGATTTGAATCTCAAAGGCTATGCTTATGCAGTCTGATCTCCATAGGTTGAATTAATGTAAAGCTGAGCATCAAGCAAAGTGACAAAGCTAAGCTTTTAGATATCTCAGTGATGCCATGTTTTGTAAGGGTTTTTGGAAATGCTTTCCTACTTAAAGTGCTCATTTCAAGAAAAAAAATTATGAAATTTTTTAAGCTTGAAAATCTACCTTTCATGCCCTGGTCTATAAAGTCAATAGATAGGATCTAAGATGGGATTATAGCTCCTTTTGGAGTCACCATGGTAGTGATGTCACATCGATGAACATGTTTCCATATAACTGCCCATTGAGAGCAGTTGAGTCCAGCTATTTACATTGAACAAAGAAAGGCCCTTATTAATCTAATGTAGAGTCTGTAGCTGTTGTTAGAGAGGAGGATACAATAAATCATGCTGATCTGTTTCTGGCTGTCAGATGTATCATTGCATAACCTTCTGAAGGCTCCAGACAGGAGTGACTGACATCCCTGAGAATTTCAGTCCAGGCAGTTTGTTCTGCACAATTTAATTGACTGGTTTTTGAATGGAAAACAGACAATCAAAACCAAGATCACAGTAATACAGTAGCACAACTGTAAGTGACAGAGAGGTTGTTAAATGGTAATGCAAAGATAAAAAGTCTTTAGTATCAAAAACCTTACAAATGCTAAAAGTATACTGCTGGGAATAATAATAATCAGGTAAAACAGAAAAGAGAATATGGGCCTTCTAGTTATTCACATTACAGCAACTTTCATGTGTGTGGATGCTTTACTTGGAGCACATTGCAGGTGTTTTCCTGGCTTAAAGTTAGGACTTGTGGTAGAAGCCTATCTCTTGCACTACAATAACTCCAACCTGATGAAAAAAGAAAATTATGCTGTTAGTGGATTTGTAACCACTATGCAATCCAAAAAAGACATGATAGCGAGAGAAGCAAAGAAGGGTATTGTTGCCATAAGAATGACTGGAACCCTATCCTCCTCAGAATAAGATGTTTTTGTTGGCTTCCATAGATAAGGGGCCGTATTACAGAAACTTCCTATCTTAAGTATAAAGTATTACAGAAGCAAATCCTAACTGAATTTAGGAATCTTATCTCGAGTTAGGAATCCTTAATAAGCAATCTATCATCGATGATCGACTTTTATGTCTGTTACCTAGCAACTAACGCAACATGTCATCTCATGAAATAACTGTTACCTGCTGCCACACTTCACTTTGAAAATCACCTTTGGTGAACGGGCCGAATTACCCGTTGCCTAAATAATCAGCTGGCGACAGTTAGGACAGCGGAAGGGTTATCCTAAAGTTAGGAGAGTTTATTTAAGATTTTGTGAGTTTAGGATGCTTCTGTAATACACTTTTCTTCATTTAAGTTAGGATAGGAAAATTGACTTAGGAACGGTTGTTCTGAAATGGCTTTTTTCCTAAATAAGATCCTAAACTGCCGATACCGTGGTTACCACACAGTTAAGATGTTCAAGTTAGGAAGTTTCTGTAATACAGCCCCATGAGAGGAAGCATTTAAGAAAGAAATATAGTTCTATAATATATATCTATAGCATATAGTACACCTGTACCTATAGAAATATAGAACCTCTAGAAACCAATACACAATCATTGAGTGGCCTGACGTCCCAGTTCTTAGAAATTTTCAATTACTAAGTGCACAGACATTTGTGGGAGATGGTGGCATTTGTGAGAGACGGCCTGACAAGACCCTTTGGGCAGCGCAATTAGTTTTTCTCTGCTCTTAGTCGTCAAGGCAATCACAGTCATTGTGTCTGTCCGCGAGTGAGAATCCACAAGCTGCTTGTTGATGTATGTGGGCAGCGTGCATGCATAATGACCCACTCAAGGCAGGTGCGAGACGACAGGGCTCAGGCACCCGTAAATGGAAGCGGAGACGGGACGATGTGAACGCAGAGAAAGCTCCAAGAGCTTCTGTGATGGCCTGTCACTTTAGCGAGCTGCCGTTTCTTAGTGACAACACGATTAATGGAGCGAGGGATGCTTCTGAGAAGAGCTCCCTACCTACATGCTCCCATGAGCAAGAGCTTCAACCTATACGTTCATTACACTGTAATCTGAAAATAAAACCGTGGAGAAGATCATAATTACAAAAATAATACATGTTTAAGTGCTTCCTAATTTACCTTCCAGTTCCAAGCCAAAAAACCCCATGTCGTTAGTGCCAGCACAGATACGCTGACCTCCCTGCCATATTGGGCTCTGACTTAATATTCTAGTGAGGAACCGAAAGCTTCCATGGTGAGTCCACTCATCTGTCTGAACCCAGTAACCGCCAGACAGCCTCAGCATTCTGTCAGTTCCCATGCCAAGGTAAAGGGAAATTTTGTCAAGAACTATGACTTCCTTAAAATAGAACTTCCTTTATTTTATGGGGTAACTTCATACTATTGAACATAATCGTGTTAAATTACATCACAATGTTTTTCTGTTGTTTTTATTGTGTATTATGGATATTATCAGTACTTCCATAACACTAACATACTGCATTTCTTTAAAAAAGGTTGAATAAGCACAGTTTCATTTCATGTATGCTTTTTTTCTTTTCTGTTTTCTCATGGATCTAACTTATTTAAAATATAGAGCTAAAGATGGACTTCTCGAGCAGAGGCGGGTCTTGGTGAAGAAAGGCTCCCTCTAGTAAGTTTGTGTGGGTGCTTTGTGTGCACGTGAGTCTGCTTTGTCCTGTCTGTCTGTTTTTCTTCTTGGTACAAAATAATATTTAGCAAACGTAGTAATGGCATTTGTTTTAGCTTCACTTTTTCTCTCTCTCCGCGTTTCTTGTTCTCCCCTTCCAGCACAACATGTGGACAGGTAGTCTGGGCATTCCTCAGCAGCAAACCTCTGTATAGACACAGCAGGTAAAGGGTGAGCGCCAGTGACTGTATGTATTTTGTCAAGTTAGGGCTTATTTTTTTATTTCTCTTCTTTTCTTTGGCATTGGCCTAATTCCATCTTTGCTGTTTAGTTGGGTCTGAACTTACTAGACTTTATTCCTCCCCTTTTTATACTATTAGCCAGTCAGCCATAATATTACACTCCTTTATTACTGATATATTGTTGTTTTTACCATTGCCTTTCCGCTTCCACTGCCAGCATGTGTATTCCTGTCTTAACACTCTGATTACATAGTGAATTTGCAGGGGGAAAGTAAAGTAAAACATTAGAATACATTTTACTGCTGTAGACTTCACCCTTTCTCGCATCAAATATCACACGTCATGTAACCTCCCTTTACGTCTAAAGAGACAGTAAAGTCACAGGACCTTTTCCACAGGTACTGATGCACAGAATTCTGCACCTTTGTCTCTAGAAGAGATCTTCTGTGTTGTTTTCTGAAGCCATCCTTGCCTAATTAGCGTGCATTTGAAGAAAACAGAACTCAGGGCTAATCAGCTGTACAGTGCTGCAGGCACCCAAATGCAGAGACACCTCCCCCTTCACCGTTTCCATGTGAGCAATGGGCATCGGTAGCCTGGATTCACCATGGCAACATGGTGTCTGGAAGCAGACGCTCAGACAGTCCAGAGACAGTCAGCTTTGGGTCCCGTTACTTCATCGTTTCCCTTTAAGACAGGGTTCAACCGTGTCTCCGTCTGCAATCCATGCACACCTTTGGGAGGCACCTTACGCATTTAATTAACGTTCCGTACTTGTCCATTACCTCACTGCAGATCCCTACGTACTGTCCGCAATGCAATAAGATACAGATGCAATAAGGGTTTAATTCAGAGATGTGCGCGGGTGTGTAATGAAATATTAGATTCAGGTGTTTGTTGGGTTGCAATAAGGATACAGTGTTTGTATCTTCTATGGTTATATGCTGATATTCAGTAAAGCTTCAGGTGTACATTCAGCATTTTATTATCAAATCATTTCAATAATATCTCTATGATTTATGATGAATTGATACTGGCTACCATCTTTTTTATTCCTTGCATTTGACTTTACTGATGGTCTCATTTATAAAATCTCATTTGGGTTCTGAGACAGAAGCCACTTCATACGGCACACTTAGCTAGTATCTACATTTAGTATCTTAATTTCATCATCTCCACTGACCATATAGGTGCTCTGTGTGGATTACACACCACTGTGTTTGATAGACTGTGTAGCACACACACTTAATATGTCAGCACCATGTCAATGTCACTGCTGTGCAGAGAATGATCCGCCACTCAAATAACTCCTGCTCTCTGGTGGTCCTATGGGGGTCCTGAACATTGAAACATAAAGTGCACCTATATGGTCAGTGGAACTGATCAAATTGATTATAGGTAGGCATTCTTACTAAATATCCAACATCCATTAGTTACATCAAAGAGAATCCTGTTATTGTTGAAGTCCTGGCCGAGGTCAGCTGGAACATAATACAGTTTGACTATTTTACTTAAGGGAATGCAAAGGCATGATGTAGCCTTAGACCACACACAGGCGGGGCAGGACAACACAGAGTACAAAGAGGGAGAGAGTGTAACACAAGAGCAAACAATACAATGCAGCAGGGTTAGACAACAAAGTGCAGTTGACAGGAGCAGTTACAGTATCAGTTTGATATATAGAGTATTATAACAGATAATGTGTTCTAGCAAAGCAAAGATTAAGGTAGATACCAATGTGTAGTGTGTTGGTGTGCTGCATTAATGAGTGGGCTATGAAGAGGAGCAACTCTACCTCATGGAACATTACTAATGAGCTTGAATTCAGCATGAGGTCTTACAGTGAATGTTTGATTGACTGGAGATGAATCAGTCTGCACATTGCTAGGAAGATAAGTGCTGATGAATCCAAAAAGCCAAAATGTCAGTGTGCACTTTTTTTGCAGTTTGTTTAAAAACATTTTTGGCTAAACTTTATTATATTCTCTGCACTGTGAGATTTTTCCACTTAATACTGGTATACTTTAAGCATCCAAAACATTTCATTTCTTTGCTTTTTAACCAGCATTCAGACAGCTCAATTGTGCCACCTCCTGGAACTGTGCTGAACTGCAGGAAATGAACTAGTGGCAAAGTAGGTTTTTTTGCTTTTTTAAAAAATAATGATTAGACAGCTGTCGTGATCATCTGTTGAAGTGTTTCGAACGTACTGTGATTATAAGCAGCAGTAGATTTGATTAGTGGTGCTGGATAGCCCCTGCCCTTTTTCTCCAATTTTAATGAGCTAAGCACGATATTGACTGGTATAATTTTATTGAACAGTTTCAAACAGTACTTTACTGACTGATACGTCAACAGTTAATTGATGTGATTGTTTGTAAAGTGAACATACAGTATTCTGTTGTAACCTTCTCCTTTGGGTATTTCTTTGTTAGATTTTAATGAAAACCAAGTAATGTCTCATTAAATAGCCGTTTGCTTGCTTGAGTCTATGTCTGTCGCATGAGCAGAAGAAGTCCCCATATGTCAAACCATGAGTCCAGCTTCACACAGGAAAATGTCCTTGTTTCCTGTTCCACTTATGAGAATTTGAGCAGAGCAGTTTGCTTTTAGTGAAGCAGATGGAGAAGCTCATGTTTTCTGGTAGAAGTTGGTGTCCAGCAGGGGTCAACAGTAACTAACTGACTTGATGATTGTATATAATTTGTTGAGAATCTGTACTTTACTTGAGTATTGATTTTTTTGGAAACCTGACTTTTAGGCCCCACAGTGGCACAGTGGGTAGCACTGTGAATCTGGGATTTGAATCCGGGTCCTGTCCTTGTGTGTGTGTGTAGTTTACATGTTGTCCCCCTGGTGGCGTGGGTTTCCTTCGGGGTCTCCGGTTTCTCCCACGGACATGCGCTTCAGGTGAATTGGGGATTCTAAATTGACTGCAGGTGTGAGTGAGTGAGGATGAGTCCCTAGCTGGGTCCGAAATCGCATACTACTTGAGTAGGTACTACATTTGAATTTGAATGTACTGCTCTACCGTTAAAACAGTATGTATGAATGGAATTCGGACGTGCTACATCCGCTGTGTTGATGTTGTCACGTGTCATGTGTCGTCACAACAACTGTGACATAAATCTGCATGATTTTATATTGAATGCAATGGCATTATTTTTTACCTTTACAGAGGGCATTTTCTCACAAGTGTAATTTAACCACAATGAACAACATTTTCCTTAAGGTACTTACACTTGAAAAGAGCCGCATCTCTGCTTTCCGCCATTTTTGGAATATGATGTCGCCTCTCCCGCTGCAATATGGGATAGTGAAGTGCCAATCGAATGCCTACTACAGACTTCGGCCGGAAGTGGTAGGTCATCCGGGTACTTCTCGCCTACTGTTTTTCGAATACTATGAATTTGGATATACTGCTTGGGCATACTGTCTTTTGCATACTATATAGTCTCACGCCCGTTGGCCTCGGAATACACTCCTGTGTCCCTGCTAAGGCCTAAGCAGTTACAGAAAATGAATGAACTTTCAAAAGACAAATACTGGAGCTCACAGTTGGGACAAAAAAAAAAAAAACCCAGCCCAAAAACATCTGAATCAACTGGTGAGTCCACTGGTCCACGTAGTCCTGTTGGTAACATCACGCAAAGGTGGTGGATTCAAGCAGGACCTGGTCCTAATAAGATGGGAGTGAGGACCTCTGGTGCCCAGTGAAAAAATAGCTTTTACTGGATGCTCCTCCAGAGCTGATCCAGACTGTTGTGTATATGATGGACACTACAAAAAGTTATTTTTATTAATTTCTTATTTGTTTTTCATAACCTTTTAAAAAATATTCTTTTTTATGTACAACAATGATACCTGCTTGAGTAGTTAAAAATAAATCTGAATAATTCAGTGTATTTTATTTATTTTTTATTTTAGATGATTCGTCCCTTGACGTTTTTATTTTCTAAATATTTAAATAGTATCAATTAAAACATATATTGTGCAAAATGTATTGTTATTAAAATTATTACCTTTGATAACCATGTGGACACAGTGCTGTAAAGAGAACTAGAGTAAAAAATGCTATAACCCTGTAAATTAAAAAAAAAAGGAATAATTCGACGGATTGCTTTACCATATAGAGCTGAACTATTAAATCATAGGGATATTGTCTGAGTGATGATTATGATAATTTATAGCCGTTTTGTGAGAATGAGACTGAGTTCCTCAAAATCAGGGGTCACGCTGTAGTTGCTATAGAATTAGTGCTTGACAACCTCAGGGTGAACCGAGTGGCCAGGAAGCTTCGTCAGAAATATTTTTGGTCTTCAATGAAAAGATCAGTCAAAAGAAGTTGTGATAGAATCTGATTTTGTATCTCCTGGAGGTCTTTGGGCCTCCTTTTGAGCTAAAGTTCAGATAAACTAATCCTATAGTATCAGGCAACAGCAGGAGCCGTGTCTGCTTTATTAGAAACACTGATTTTCATGCCATTGCATGAGCTCAGCTTTCAGGTGCTGAGTAGGTCTGGCTTAAATAATTTGAATATTGGTTCATTATGTTGGCATTAAGTTTTAATATTCGTAAAGTCACAATATTCACGGCCTAAAACAAACACAAGCCTTTGAACTGGCAGTGATTTCTGCTATATGTCAAAATATGTGAGAGCACTTTAAATTGTTGGACAAAAAAAATGATTATTGCAAAATGTGCAAGTTTGATGATGGCCACAAAGTTGCAGATTCGAACCCCCACTTTGTACCACTGTGTCCCTGAGCAAGACAATTAACCCTCAGTAGCTCCAGGGGGATTGTCACTAATGAATGTAAGTTGACCTTTACCTCTCAAACACCCAAGAAGAGCAAATCACTACAAATTATTTTTGAAAGAAAAACATTCAAACCAGAGCTCAGATCCTCATGCTTGTGCTAGTTGCAAGTCTTCGATAAGTTATGGGAGTGAATGAAGCTTCCTCCACTGCTTCTACAGTAGTTGTCTACATGTTCAGTCCTGTATCACCAAAAACATCACAGAGAAGGCAGTTCAGGGGAACTGTGGAGCTCCAGATAAGATCTCAGGGGCAGATGTGCCACTAGCAGTCCTGGTATTGAACCCATGGTCTTCTGATTGCAGGGGCAACTCCCTATTCACACATTTTCCAGTAACAGAAATTTCTGATTTCTGAAGGCTCTGCACATACAGACATGTTTCTCACACTACACTATTACATGGAATGTGTTTTAGTGGCTTCCCACAGCCAACAGAAGTGTTTATTTAGAAGAAGTAATTAGTATGATGGAAGAGATGTCATATCAATCCATATCAAGCAGAGTTTTTCCTCGATTCACAGTGATGGAATGCCGAGATCACTACACTATTATGTCTGATTGAGTGTCAAGTGCTTGAAATATAGGCAAAATAATGCCATATCACTAGCTAGAGCACTCCTCCTTGTGGAACTTTTGCTGAATTGCATATAGCACTTAAATACATGAAGGTGAAAGTAATTCTTTTTATTATCCAGATTTATTTGCCATATATAATGGTCACAATATAACACTCAACTAGTTGGTATGCAAAGTAAAAGTATGCATACTAAGTTCTACTTTATCATAATTACTAGTTTGGGCGACCTCAGTTGACCTCTAGGTGAAAATAAGTCCATATTCTCTACAGAGAACACACTTATATGGTTTATTCACTGAGTTCAAAAATCCCATCCTATTCAAGAGCTTTGCTATTTTTTATTTTATGTTTTAATTTATTTACATGTTAAACTAAATGTATAGAAATTGTACACACACATTTACAGAAAATTGTAAACTGACGTTTGTTCTCTGCAGAGGCTTATTTTCACCTGGAAAGCAAACAAAAACATGTTACTTGACTGGGAGTGTTGCATAGAATGGTGCATGGGTTTAAAAAGTAATGCCATCATTTTAGGAATCTCTTCAGTTCAGTCTTGTTCTACAGAGTCTACATTACAAGCCTTATCTACACAACAGGTCTTGTTGTTCATGTCTTGTTCTTATATTTTTCTACATACATCTGAATAGTTATACATCAACAGGCTGTTTTACAGCAGAATGAACTGTTCTGCACATATATCCTGTGCATATACAGTACATATATTAAAACTATGCTGGAAAAACAATCCAATGTTTATGATTTACAAAAATCCACCTATTCCACCTACAGCAGCTTAGCTCCACCCATTATAGGGAGCGTTTCAGACTGAAATGCTTTTTGAATGAGTCACTACACACGGCTGCAACATGTAACAGTTTAAAAGTACAGTAACAAATACATCATGTTTAATGCTAAAGAGATAGAGAGAGATTTTAACATCATTGTGCATAAATTAATTGTGAAAGAAAAGTCAGAAGCCCTGAAATCAGACAGAGCCAAATCACACTCCATGACGCATTTCTCACAGAATTATTGGGTGATACTAGCTGATCAGCAAGGTAGTACTGCTTTTCAGGAATCCAAAGAGAGCAGTTGTACTGATGCTTTAAAGGGTCTGTTTGATTCGTGATGTTCAGGGTGCTACTGATATTGAAGAGTCCTCCTGAAACATTCACAGTCTCATCTTTAGACCAGTCAGAGGAGAGTTGCTCGTTGTTGTAGAACCAGTGAACTTCGCCTTTGGGATAAACACCATTGAAACTGCACTGTATCTCCTCATTCTGAATGTATGACTCAGATTCTCCTTTACAATCTGTGGTAAAAAAGAAAAAAGGATTTTCAGCCTAACAAGCTTAACTGGTGGATAATAACCATCTTTTTGCTAATGATGATTATCACACCATGCTAAGATCTGGGACATGTTGCTTCATTTATAAAGAGTTGCAGAGTTGTCAGAAATAATCTTTGCAAAACTTCTGATGTATTTCAAAACCCAGATTACTAAATTACGTCATATTTTTATGCTAAACAATACCATATTCTGCAAGGTGAAAGTGAGTTTAGTTCTATCCTACAGCACTGTTATATAGCTGCTCAGATTCTAGGCCACTGCTGCCTTCCACACTTCCACACAAACATTACTTGTGGGTATTTTGGTGAAATACAATATTCCAGTTTTAGTTGTGTTTGTGTATTTCAATACCGACTCCTTAAAGTATAATTAAACCTTAAAGCCTATTTCTAAAATCAACTGTGCTATAGGCTGGCATGACATAAATGGTGACACTAGTGGACTGAATTGCATTATGTGATGTAGATTCAGTCAACTGTTACCATCCCATGATGATGACACTACCTTCACACTGTGCTAAACAAATGTAGACCTCATGGGTGATGAAGTTACTAAAGCTTACTCCACAGATGTACCAGGAGAAGCTGCAAAGGTAGCAATGTTTATGTGTGTATGTGTGTATAACAGATTCGTAATCCAGTATTGGTGAAGGTAAGGGAGGTTTCTGTAGTATCTTTACTGGTGGATGAATAGGTGGTTCACAACACGATGTTTGTAATATAGCTAAACCTAACATACATCTTTTACTATAGACTGGACTGCACTGGTAAGTGTAGCATGTATGAAACTTACCTTGTACAGTTACATTGGATCTACTGCTTCCATGACCCTTGCTTGTCTGTACATGGCACTCATACATGGATGCATCTGTGGGTTTGGCTTGTGGAATAGTGTACGTCAGAGATTTGTTTGGTGTGAAGCTACACTGCTCATTAAGATCAGAGTTGTTACAAATGTTTTTCCATTCCATCTTTATGATAGGCCCAGGATCTGGTGTGGTGATGTTACACTGCAGGACGATGGGTTCCTTGCACCTCACAGCCACCTGAGGAGTTGTGCTGAGCTTTATATCTGGAGAAATCATAGGGAAGAGATGATAGTGTATTCAGTATTTTTAATTTTTATAAAAATTACTTAATGTCAAAAACAACTCCAATAAAATTGTAAAATTAGTTGGTGTTAAAGCTAAAAAACAGCTTTGTTTTTTAGTTTTGAATCGAATGTTAGGCATTAACCCATTTCTGGGGGGAGGTGTTGTCACATGGAATTGCTGACATTTAAGGATTGTTGTGGATAAATGTATAAAAATGGTATGCAATTTAAAACGAATGCAATCAGATGCTGATAAACGTTAAGGAGTAAAGGAGTAACTAAACACAATTTCAGCACTTCGAAGACATACAAGAGATGTGGTTATTTTTGTTTTCTTTTTGTACACAGTTTTAAATGATCGAGTCTTTTACAATTTAACAGTGAACATACCAAACTCAATGGTCCAAATGATATGTTAAGAATTATTTTTTCTGTTTGTGTAAAGTAACTTGTTTGGAGACTTGCTTGGCCAAGCCATGAAATTCTCAGAAATTAGAGACAATGAGTTTTCATTGATCTTAACACACAAACTTAAATTCCTAGCATGTATAGGATTCAGAATTGGTGGATAATTATGGTTACAATTAGACTGTATCTGTAAATTGGGCCATCATCTGTGAGATGTTTGTCGAAAGTATAATGTGTTTGGTGTCTACATGGCTGCTGGCTCGCAACAGAACCTAAATTGCAGATTTCAGTGCCCAGTTATGAACGTGACAAAAGTTATGAAAGTTTTCTACCAACAAGGATTTCACAGAATTCAGAAAGTGGCTTCTGAGGTCCCAAGGGAGGGAGAACCCCATTTGACTACTCTGGCCTCATGATTGTCTAAAAGTGACAAGGATGGGGCCCAGGAACCCCCCCCCCCCCCCCCATGCTCTGTGAGGCCATAATAGCTCCAGCCACAGTTCAGTCAAGCTGAGCAGGACCCGAGCAGCAGATGAGCAGAAAAAGAAGCAAGAACATCTAGCGGCAGTGGCAAGGAGAAGCTGGAGCAGCAAGGAAAGAGCAGAAGAACAACTGATTAGACTTCAAGACCAGCCGTCTGCTCCACTGCTTTATTCATCACCTGAAACTTTCTAAAGAACTCTGAACTGCAACTTCATCATCTTCAGCTTCAAAACAGCGTCAAACTTCTGAATAACTCCTCTGAGCTCTCAGATAAAAACTCTGAAACCCGAACTCAACTCTCCTGAAACTCCAAATCAATTAATAAGTAAACGGTTCTTCTAAATTTGATAATTGTGTACTAAACTGTGTCTGATTTACTGAGTTGAATTGTTCATGAAGCTCGCTTTTCCAGAACTTTCAGTAACTTTCAGTACGCTTATCAATACCATCGTCTTTCACATTTATATTAGTCCGTGTTTGTGTGTTTTATGTTTGTCCTGTCTAGTTAATAAATGTTGTCTTATCGTGACCAGTGATTCAGTTTCTTGTCCAGAAAGGCAAAATCAATTCTCTGCTGCAATACCTATGCTCATTAAATTAATAATAATTCAACTGATTAACTAATTCCCTTACTTTCAAGAAAAACTCTTCTTAAATACGAAATTAAAGGGTCAATTTCTGTACTCCTGCTGAACTATCTCGCTGGCCGTATAGTTTACGCTGGACTCCTTAATGAACCCGACTTGATAGAAAAACCCTAATTAATAATTATTAACCAATTCATAATTGAATATTAATTAATCAATTAATGAATACAGAGGTGAATCAGCCTAAACTGATTCTGGTGGAGAATAATCAAATTCAGCTAAAATAATACATTTTAAAAATTAAAGTAATACATTTTATTTCAAACAAACTCTTATGAGTATTTCATCTGACATCTGTAATTAAAGAAAAGGCTGGTATATAATTCTACAAGGCACACAAACTGTCTATGCTCCAATATGGGATGGTACAGAGTTTATTTGTTTATTCATAATCTCTTACTGATATCATAGCATATTATAGGGACTTTAATTGTACATTGAACCCAGAATTAGACAGAAGTACAGACATTTATAATTCTCTTTTTAGAAGTAGACAAACTATCTATAATTTTATGGAGGAACTGAATCTGAGCATTTATTCAGTGGGAAAAAATCCCACATAAAGAAATAATTAATTTATATTAAATCACAATTATTGTGCCACAATTATTAGCACCCCTGATGTTAATATTTTGTACAACCCCCAACAAAACAGCACCTAATCTTCTCCCATAATGTTTCACAAGATGGGAGAAGACAGAAAGAGGGATCTTCGACCATTCCTCTGCACAATCTCTCTAAATCATCCAGTGACCTGGGTCCTCTCCTCTGCACTCTCCTCTTCAGCTGCACTCCACAGGTTTTCAATGGGGTTGTGGTCTGGGGACTGAGATGGCCATGGGAAGAGCTTGATTCTGTGCCTGGTGAAACATTTCTGTGTAGATTTGGCCACATCTTTAGGCTCATTATCTTGCCGAAAGACCCAGTCATGACCCATCTTCAGCTTTCAGGCAGAGGCCACCAGATTTTGCTTTAAAATGTCCTGGTAGTTCAAAGCATTCATGATGCCATGCACCCTAACAAGGTTCCCAGGGCCTCTGGAGGAGAAACAGGCCCACAGCATCACCGATCCTCCCCCAGACTTCACAGTGGGCATGAGGTGCTTTTCTGCAAACTCATTTCTTGTGTTCCGCCAGACCCACTTAGAGCTTTTTGGCAACAAACACTCTATCTTGGTCTCATCTAACCAAAGCACACAGTCCCAGTTGAAACAGGAAGTGATGAGTAATTAAATGTTCCTAGATACTCTGATCAACTTTGTAAACTACTGTAGAAATGACAGAAATACTTAAATTACATTTATTTCCTAGGAATTGTTAGGAGTGTCAATATTGTGGAACAGGTGATTGTATGAAAAATAATTATTTCTTAGTCAGGGATTTTTTTCCCTTAAAATTCACTTGAGGTGAAGGTTACATTTTTCTACAGTTTTCAGTGTGAGAGTATGCTTCTGCAATAAAAATTGAATTTATTTTAAGGCTTTTAACACACCTTAACCAGGGGTGTCATTAATTATGGAGGGCAGTGTATAAGACAAAAGAGTTATCAAATAATTCAGCTAAATTAAAAAGAAATTGGGAAAGGCAATCTAAGGTAATAAAAAAATACGAAAAAGTATATTTCAGCTAAACAAATATTACAAGCATTACAAAAACTATATGAGCCTTTTTGAGATGTACTTGATTCTTTTAACTTAGCTCAGTCAGTGAATGGGCCTATTCAGGAATGTGGGCATACACTGGATTTAGTTTTATCTTATGGTCTCTCTGTTCTTAATTTGGAAATTTGAGATGCAGTATTCTCAGACCATATGCCTGTTTTATTTACCTTCGTGCCCCCTGATCAAATAGTTAAATGGTGGGCCCCTATGCGACGCAGTCGCTGTTTTAAACCCACCACTGCTGCTCAGTTCTCCACTGCTTTTATTAATGAAGTGACCATGCCGCCCTCTGTGTCCTTCAACACCGAGGAGCTTGTTCTTGCCAAACTGCTCTGGACCTAGTAGCTCTGTTACCACAGCCAAAATCCAGAGCAGAGCCATGGGTAAATGATCATATGTGTGCTATAAGGCAGAAATGCAGGAGAGCTGAACGGAAATAGAAAAAAGACAGATTACAAGTTTCACTTGAAATGTTGAAAGAGAGTTGGCATTGTTTTCCAGTGCCATGGCCCCCAAACTGTGGAAATCTTTTCCTCAGTCTCTCCGTGACGATCCTTCTTTCTCCAATTCTAAATCTGAATAAAAAACATTTCCCTCCAGAGGCCCCAGCCACAGCTTCTGCTCCTGCTCCTGCTCCGGAGGCCCCAGCCACAGCTCCAGTTCTGGAGGCCCCCACACATGCCCCAGCCCGACAGAGGGGGGCCTTACCCTGGACAGTATAGGGAAGGGGCCTCGAGTGGAGCCCGGCCCCCGAGGGGGTTTTTGTTCCCCGCCCGCCCTCCCTCCCTTCCTTTTCTCTTGTTTCTTTTGTCTGGTGGTCCGTTGGGGTGCCCCTTTGGGGGAGGTGGCGCCCCTTTGGGGGTGGTACTGTGCAATGTATTTGTAATGGGACAGAAAAATTGAGATCACTATCAATCATTGTTTAAACAGATGATGTCAATGGATAATTATAGTCATGATTTGGTACAATGGCAGTATCCATTAAAGGCTTTGAGGAGCAAAGATGGACAAAGGATCTCCAGTTTGTTAACAAATACATGACAGAATTACTGAAATAATAGTTTACAAGATACATTTTTAAAAATAGTTTAAAAAAGAAAGATTCCTCAAAGATAGATTGGAAGGGATTTGCATATTTCTTGCTCTTCAGTGCACATCATTAAATGATTCAAGGAATCTTGAGGCATTTCATTCTGTACACCTTACAAAGGCATAGCTGTGTAAGCCCTGCGGTTACTAGACTGGCCTAGACTTGATGACCTCATACTGTTGCATACATGGTTGCACAATGAATGGGACAAAATAACACCTGGAATGATTAATCGCTTGGTATCCTCTGTGCCAAAAAGTCAAGTCAAGTGGCTTTATTGATATTCCAGCCATATATACAGTATACAGTAGTGATGCGTGGGTCAACCCATGACCCGCAGGTGCGGCAGGTTTTAGGGCAGACATTTTCAAAATATCGTGGGTGCGGGCGGGTCAAAAAGTTACAAAACGCATTTCATTATCGATCAAAACGTCTTGTAAACGGGGTTAGACATTTTTTTTTTCTTCGGGTCAGGTCGGGTTTCGGGTCATTATCTACGCGTATTTTTGTGGGTTGGGCTGGGTGGTTTGGATCTCCTGATGGGTTGGGGCGAGTGTTAAAAAAAGCCGACCCACGCAACACTAATATACAGTGAAATGAAACAATGTTCCTGTGGGTTTTATTGACAATTGGTCCAAGCCTGGTCTCTTGGCAAGGGATGGTATCCACCCCTCATGGGAGAGTGCTGCTCTTGTTTCTTTCAGCATAGCTCGTACCCTGTTACCTTGCCAGCAGCGCAGCTAGGATAGTCTCTGCTGACACAGGCACTGAGACCAGGCAGCAGAAAGACTGGCTAAACTGACAGTCTGCTAGCTTGAATCTCCACCAAAGTCCCACACTATCGAGACTGTGTCTGTCCCCTGAACTTAACAGAAAAGCAGAAAATCTCAGAGAAAAACATAGCACCTTAGATCTAAAGATAAAGCTAATCCCTTATATCTTACAGATACCTGGGGCAGAACTAATGATTTGTTGCTCTAAATGAGGCCACACAAACAGGTTACAAGTATGTACACAGATGTAGACTAAATGGAGACTTGCAAATGCAAATTAGATCTATTTCTGTCTCAATACTGTCTACAGGCCACTGGGCCTTTGTACAGAGGTCTTGGGAGAATTTAGCTGTTCAGCTGCAGGGTTTGGTTAACAGACTAGTGATCCTCTGTTTCAAAAGCAGGGAAGTTTAGCATTACGTGCTAAAATTGTTCATCCTCTGTTTCAGGGCAGGGAAGTTTAGCATTACGTGCTAAAATTGTTTATCCTCTGTTTCAAAGCAGGGAAGTTTAGCATTACGTGCTAA
>JBBPCY010099487.1:0-20805 GCA_037974405.1 Brachyalestes nurse | reverse complement strand
CAAACAAAGACTTATGACTTGACTTTAGACTTGCCCTCAAAGACTTGAGACTTGACTCGGACTTGGGTGTTGTGACTTGCGCCATGGTGTCATGGTGTCGCCATGGTGTCTGATTACTTTAGTCCAGCATGGGCATAGATGGGGATCTGTTCCACACCCCCCCAGATCCCCCACCCCAGCACAGATGATGTAGTGATCTATAACTCCTACTCCTGTTTTAGGGTCTAAAACTTTTTATTTTGCACGTCTTAAATCTAAAACCTGAACATGCCACTCCATTTTCCGTTCTCTTCGAGCTCCTCTCAGCAGTCTTGTGTTATTGTTTTGGCAAGGAGCTGCCTCGTTGGTGCCCGTCCCCACTGGTCTTCACTGGTTCAGGACTTAAGTAAAATTGTCTTCGTTCTGCTTGAAGGGTTCATTCATAGGTCACTGTGTGTCTTAACAAAACTACATTAAAAATACAAGAAAGTCTGGATCTTTGGAGGCAAAATATATAGAAATGAGGGACAGGGCTCAAGACTTTTGCAATGTACTGGACTGTATAATGGCCAGAGAGTGAACAAATATGTCTATATGTACATAGTATAAGAGAGAGATTTATAATGAAGTGGTCAACATTATTTATTGAGACCACAAGAGATATTTGGAGATTTTTGAGATGGAATATGTTGTTTTTAAAGTTTATTTTAGAGGAATGTGTGTATTGGTTGGGCTGTCCCATCTGCATTTCCCAGTCTAACCTCCCCAAATTCCCTCTTCTCCCAGTTTAAAGTCCCTCCTCCACTGTTTCGTTGTCGTCGCTCTCCTCCTGTTAAGAAAAGAAATTACTGAAGATTAGCGACATGCATATAAAAGACTGTCAATCATCTGAAATTAACTTCATAATGTGGCTGATGATCTGATTGGGAGATTGCAGAGACATGTGCCGTCATTAGAGTTGGCAGGGTGTGTGTGTCGCCGTGGTGAGCGGCTGTCAGAAAACAACAATGAATTAGGAATGGCGTGATTAAAAAGGGAGGTTTGACTGCCTCACTCTCATCCTTTCATTTCTTCCTTCCTCTCTTTCTCTCGCTCTACGTGCAGGAAGGGCCGTAATTAGTGCTAAATAAACTGTTGTTCATCACACCGTTTAAGGTGAAGACTAAACATCTGTACGTGTGTGTGTGTGTTTGTGTGTGTGGTGAATTCCGAGCTCTGTTCAGGCCACACAGAGAACCCCACCTCTTCGGTAATGCTAATTCTGCTGCTGCTGTCTCCATGGTATGGCTCATAGTATGTTAGCACTAAGCTAATGGCAACTTACATGAATATTTTTTTAATTGTTCTAGATATCTGAAGCTTACCATGTGTTCTATCTAAAGCTGTTACAGATGTGAAGTGAAGTATCTAGAACTGTGTATCTACACTGTGGCTCTGTAGTCAGTGATGTATCTAGAAACCTTAATACAGTACAGATCTACAGTCACTGACATTTCTTCAACTGACTGAAACCTGATGGCTCTACATTCAGTGACATATATAGAACCTAGAGAAGTTAAAGTTTAATTAAATTAATAAAATCCCAGTAAAAGTTTACCCAAAACATTCATCCATCCATCCATCCATTCAAGTAATCATTCATCCATTCATCAACCCTTCAGCCATCATTAAAACCATTGATCAATCCATTAACCATAATTCCATCCAGATCGTTCCACTGAAGCAAACATAGTGCTACACTACTGGCAGTTTACATGTAACAGGTGTGATGTGTTCATGCATGACTATAAGGGGCCACTTTAATTAATTTTAATTTTTAAGAATGTATTGTGGACAAACCTTCAGCCAGCTCTACAACAGTCCATGGTGGTAGAGATTTGAGGGTGCAGAACTCTTGAACTCATAGAGCCATGTTATGGGAAAACATATCCCACTAAGCCAACAATCCAACCAAAGATTTGAACAAATTAAATCGTCCCACTATGACATCTGCTTCCTCCAGAGACACGATATTTCTTGCAAAACCAAGAAATTTAAGAAATTTCTGATGCCATGTCAAACGGGACACACTTATCGATAACAAATGCATATATTTGTTAATATTTAAGTCACACTGGACAGCATTTAATTAAAGCGAATCTGATATCATCCTCCCATAACGGCTCGATCATTCAGAAGGGCACTTAGTGTGCAATTTCCTGTCCTACCCAGAGGACCCAGCCACGTCTGATCAGAAGTCTCCTATCATCTCTAACACAAATAACAGCAGCCGGGCCAAATTAGAGAAACCCAACAGAAAACACAATCTTGCAACTGGGGGTCTGAATCTGAACTGTATCACCCAAATTTTACAGTATGATTATGTAATAATTATATAATTACACTTTAAATAAACATATATTAGTTACACAGTTATTACATTTGATTAGACTTCATTTTATGAACATTTTTTGCATTTTCAGTTTCAGTCAAACATGGCATAAATGTGTTTTTTTAAAACAAAATATTGCAATTCAGTTGTGAAATAATTATGTAATTACGCATTAAATATATATTAGTTACGCAGTTATTACATTCTAATATATCTGATTTCAATTTTGATAGTTTTTGAATTTCAGTTTTGTTCAAACATGGCATAAATATGTAACTGCAAACTCAAATTTTGCTGTGGAATAATTATATGTGCATTAGTTACACTGCAGTTACATTTGATTAGATTCAAATTTTGAAGTTTTTAGAAGTTATGTTTCAAATGAGCATGGAAAAGGTTTTTTTTCTGCAAAATAAGTCTCCACACACAACAACAATTTTTTATCAAAATGATATCATGAGTGTGGTATGAATAGAAAGTTACCATTTATAAGCTGTAAGCGAGAAGTAATTATAAAATGTGTGCAGCAAGCTTTAATTAAAAACTGATTTAAAAACGATTTTATTCTCTATCGACCCCAGTAAAGCTCCATGTGTCTCTGGGTGTTTATTTGGCTGTTGATGATACTAAAACAGTGGCAAATATGAGCTAAATGGACTATTTGGCCTCACTATGCCTTGCATGTGTCCCTCCACCATGAATGTGATTAGTTTTAGGATCAAAAGCTTCTCCAAACTCTGGTAAAACAGCATATCATGTATCTGGTGGCGCAATTATAATTTCATGGATATCTGGTTCCACTCACATCCACTGTGAACAGTTCTTGAGCTGGTTCTAGAGTTTTAGAGCTTTTGACACCAAACCTGCTCAGAAAAATTCTGTTCATCTTATCTAAAAGTCATGTAGGAATTTTTGAAAAAAAAGGGTCAATTTCTTAGCATTTTTCTTGTATTTCATTTTTATCCTCATGATACCCTGCATGTGTCCCTGAGTTCAAATTTAGGATCAAAAACTTCTCATGGCGCAACCCTAACTATTTCATGGAAAGTTAGAGGCTGACGTCTGGTTCCATTCACCACCACTGTAAACTGAACAGAATTCTCTATTATCAAAACGATTATTGTTTTCCCATTTAAACTTAGTTACTCAATAGTAGATACTTTTTGGCTCCCGCGTGTCTAACTTTCCCACTTTGCAACAGCTTCAGACTCACACTTGATTCGATTGGCTGTGTTTGCTCTGTCGTCGTCATTTCAGTACCCCTTTATTTTACAGTGAGGACTTTTTTACTGCTTTCTCTAATTGAAAACATGACAGGTCGCTCGGGCTCCTGATGGATATAACAGTACGATTTAAAAAGCCATTAGCGCCGGCGGCATCACGGCCCGTCAAAAAGTCAATACGCAGTTCTTTATGTGTCTGTGAGCAAACACGGAGTAATTATCCGCTTTATTAGGGAGCGGAGCCGCTCGGCAATAACGATCAGCTCAAATAAGTCATTCATTACTGTCAGCTCCACCTGACTCCGGGCTTATTAAAAACATTAATAATGGAAAATAAAACCTAATTAGTAAACAAATGCAATCACTCACGGCCACGGCGGAGGAAACACACACTTTTTGACTTTAATTTCGAGCGCGCAAAGTGGCAGGAAATGAATGAAAGTTTTTTCTCTTTTTTTTGAATTACTTTTTTCCTGCTTTAATGAAAATCAAAAGAGCAGAAGTGGGAAATTAAGTAAAGACTGTTTACCTCGCGCGGAACAGACTACAGGAAGGGGAGGAATTAAACAAGCACGCACTCTCTCACTCTCTTTCTCTTGCTCGCTTGCTCTCTCTCTCTCTCCTGTTATTAGTTATCGCGTCGCCACTTGCCCCTCAGCGACTCAACATTCAATTAGCGCCTAATGAGGCCTAATGCATGGTAAATACATGCGGCGGCTAAAGGCAAACAAAAAGCTCCTGGCAGGGGCGGAGACACGAGGAGAGACACGGCTGCGGTCATAAATAAGTGAGGAGCGCCGGAGCAGCCGCAGCTTGGAGTCAGGACGGCTTCCGGAAGGCCCGGGGTCAGCGCTGCTTGACCCCTGCAGCTGTATAATTAATAGGGGTGTGGAGGAACATGCCGTCCTGTAACGCTGGCCATGGGTGTTTGGGAATGAAGATCAATATCACAGGTGCTGCTCTTGTGTCCCGGCCTGAGTCAGGTCCCAAAGCATTGCCTCATCCTCTCGCTTTTGATGGGGGTTGGGGGAGAAGACTCTCAGTACAAGAGGGCGCTTGTGATGGGCTAGTGTGTGTGCGTGTGGGTGTGTGTGTGTGTGTGTGGGTGTATGTGTGTGTGTGTGTGTGTGTGTGTGTGTGTAAATCTCTGATCTTGATTAAATAATCAAAAAGTCCCAAATTTCACCACAGTTCAAGTTAAATCACGTGAACCTTAATGCAAGATGACATCTGTGACTGGCTTGTGTGTGTGTGTGTGTGTGTGTGTGTGTGTGTGTGTGTGTGTGTGTGTGTGTGTGTTTGTGTGTGTGTGTAAATACTCAGAGTGTAAATCTCTGATCTTGATTTGATTCTTTAAAAAGATTCAGTTCATTAATTAAACAAAAAAAATCGCAAATGTCACCACAATTCAGTAATAAAATAACACAATAATAATTGATTAATATAATTAGCTATGCTTTAGTTCTGAATTCTATGCAAAATTTAAATATTGAGACTAAAGCAGTGAAATATAGACAATGAAAACAGCATTTCAATTTTATTTTGATGAAATTTTGCCAAAATTGAGTACACAATTCTTATGATTAGTGCAAGTAAAGCACCACCTTCAATGAGTAATGAGAACAGGACTTCTGTTTATTACAAGTGTAATAAAGTCTTAATAATTGTGTTATGGTGCATTAATAAACCCTAAAGGCCAACATTTGATGGGATAGGCTCATGTGAGGGTGACTGGAAATGTATAAAAGGAAGAATCTATTTTCAGTTACTTTCCAAATTAATTTTGAAAGCATTTCTAAATGTTGTATTATGCATTAATTAAGCCCATTGTGTAAAACAGTACAAGCTTTGTGCATGTAGAAGTTAGGGCGATAAGAAATAAATATATGAAAACATATATACAAGACCATGTTTATAAAACCTTTTTAAAAAGTGTAATAAAGAATTTATAAATGTGGTATAGCACATTATTAAGTCCATTATGTAATAACTATTCAAGCTTTGTTCATTTGCAGGGTTATGAATGATTAGAAATAAATATATAAAACAAAGTGGAATTCATAAAGTGCATTTATTGAGCCCATAATGTAATACAATACCAAATTTGTCCTATGTTTAGAGATGAGAGTGACTGGAAAAAATATATACTTACATGTTCATAAGGGTTAACAAAAGGGTAATAAAGCATTTATAAACATGGTGTTGCACATTAGCACATTTATTACATCCATTACATAATATAATGCAACCTTGTGCGTGTTCAGGATTGGAGATCATTAAAAAATATTGAAAAAAGATGTTCATGACCATGTTTAGGAGTCCTTTGCGTAACACGGTGCAAGCTTTATGTGTATATAAGCATGAGCATGGTTAGAAAAAAATATATAAAAATATATATGACAATGCATGTAAGGCTTTATAGTAAATTAGTACTACAGTATAGTACATTTTTTACAGTAATTACATAATACTGCTCAAGCTTTGTGTGTGTACAGAGGTTAAGGTGACTGGAAATAAAAAAATGAATTAATTAAAATGTGTGTGTGTGTGTGTGTGTGTGTGTGTGTGTGTGTGTGTGTATACACACAATACTATGTTTACAGGGTTTATAAAAGTGTAAGAAAGCATCAAGTGTGCTATGATGATTTTATTAATGTCTTGTCCTTGCAGCTGCCAAATCAAGCAGAACTGACCGTTCGGCCCGAGAACCAATTAGTGACAGACTGAGGCGAAAGTGGCCGTAAAGCCTGGCCTGATCTTCCCTGTGTGATTAAATGTGCTGAACGGGCGAGTCCGGCCGTGCCGCCCCGGCCAGGCAGGCAGGAAATTACTTTAATGCTCATGATGGGTAGAGGGCGACAGGACAGAGTGAGTGAGCAAGAGAGAGAGAGAGAGAGAGAGAGAGAACCTTCCTGTTGTCATAACCTCATCGAGGCGTTCCCCCCACAACCCCCCCACACCCCCACTGTGCCCACCCCTCGCCTGCGCATGAAACGCAGAGCACTTTACATAAGATTTATTACATCCAAGCCGAAATATTATCTTCTGAAGGTGCCATTCATCAACCTCACTTTGAAACGCACATGAATGATATGATGAAATTATGCAGATCAGGGATGTCTGAGGGAGGATTCCATTTGGTAACCTTGGCAACCTCAGGTACTCTTACAACCCGCCCTGAATGCGGCTCGGCACATCAATTAATCGCTGTACACTTCAGACGGGCCGAGAGAGAGAGAGAGAGACAGACAGAGAGTAAGAGAGAGACAGAGTGGGGGGGACTGTACCTAATTGGTGTGTAACTGCTAATGAGGTGTAGAAATATGGCTGTCATTCTTTCTCTTTGTCTGCAACATTGTTTTATACTGAAAAGTCCTGAGTCTTCCAGAAGCACCTGTTTGTTTTTTAGTCCAGGAACTTAAACATAGGAAGTCTAAGAGTCTAAGAGTCTAAAACTGAAATTAAAATGTACAGTTATATGTTTGTTTGTTTGTCTTTCAAATTCAAATTCAAATTTTGAGAAGTTTTGGTGACTACTTGTGAAGTAAGGCTTTGATTCTGGTAGCAGAAACCTTATCAGAAATAGTTAAATGGGTTTAACTGGTGTGTTTCCGTTCACGTTCAGTGATGGTGAACAAATGAAAACGTAAGGACAACTGGGTCGTCTCCGATTATTAAGCCGGTGCTTCTGGACTTCTCAGCTGAAAACAATCACAATGATTTTATGGGATACAGGTGCAGTTACAAACACTAGACCCAAAAACACAACGGAGTCAGGGGTACAAAAAACGTAGCCAAGGGCACATAAACGAAATCAAAACTAAGAGAAGCTCCTCAAGAAATGCGGAAGGAACCCACTCAGTTATCTGAGTGGTGGGTGTGGCCTCAGAAATCTTGCGATGCACACCTGTGACTCCCCAGAGGGGGCGTGGCCCATCATCTGAGTGGGGGTTGTGCCCATAGAAGTACGAAGATGCAGACCTGTGCCTTACCAGAAGGGGGGACCAGTCACCTAAATGGTGGGTGTGGCCTTGCTGAAGCATCTCAGAACTCCAGAGATGTAGATCTGTGTCACCAGAGGAGGTGTGATTGGTCACCTGTTTGGTGGCTGTGGCCTCAGATCTCCAGTGAAGCAGACTTGTGTTTCATTGAAGAGGGTGTGGCCAGTCACCTGAGTGGTGGGCGTGGCCTTGCTGGAGCACCTCAGAGGAGTTCACCTGAGTAGTGGGTGTGGCACAGCTGGTCTGAGGGCGCGTGACCAATGGGTCCTCAACTACAGACAGTTTCTGTAATTACTGTGAGTTTCGGATTGCACTTCTACTATTGAAAGAATTCAAAACTGATCCTAATAAACGTGTAAATGACAATGAATGTAATAATATTTCATGTATTAATTTGACCAATTTTCTCTTTCATTATTCATGTGTTTACATGAATAATCCTTTTGTGTACATCTGTGGCCATAAAACATTATAAGCACTCATATATTTATACATTTATATGCGCAACAAGTCAAATTCTTAGGATGACATTTTTGAAAATAATTTTTTGTTACAATTTTAGTGCTGGATCTTACACTTAAAGACTAAAACTAAAACCAAAACTACAAAAATAAAAAAATATGCTTGACAACGCAATCAAGCTAGAGAGACAAGACCTGGAAAAGAAAAAAATTATCAAAAATTTCAGATAAAGGGGGCATTTGGCTGACGCTCTTATCCAGAGCGACTTACAGTCATTAGTTACAGGGACAGCCCCCCTGGAGACACTTAAGGTTAAATGTCTTGCTCAAGAACACAATGGTAGAAAGTGGGGGTTTGAACCTGCAACCCTATGGCCATTGGGTTCATAAGCAAGTGTTTTACCCACTAAGCCATGACCACCTAATGTTTTAAGGGACCACTGAAGAGTTAAGGTTCTGCTTCTTGTATCCGAAATATTCGTAGAAATGGTTAAACTGGTTAAACTGGTGTTATTGTTTACATTCAGTGGTGGTGAACAAATAACCTGATGGAGATGCGAGGGCGGCTGGGTGGTCTCCGATTATCATGCAGCGTCAGACCCCTACATGAAAATTCATAACTCATCAAGTCAATCACTTAAGGGGATGTGGGGTGGGGGGGTGGGCTCTGACTACTTAATAGAACATAATTACTCAACACCACGATATACATTCCAAACAGGGGTTTTTCGCTCGACTCCATTCGCCAGGTGTGTTCAGGCCCAGCGCTAAACTCGATTAGAATGCTGACGTGCGTTCTTGAAAAGCGCAGCCCATCACAATTAAGACACTCACATCTATTTGTAGCTGCGAGGCCTGATAGGATGCAAATGAGATGCAGATGAGCCTCAAATTATCTTGCGTTAGCTGTTCCGGAGGTGGTCCGCCACAAGAAGCTTTGAGTTTACAGAAACCTGGCCTAGGCTACTGCCGGGATGGGATGGGGGAGGTTGGATGGGGGTGCTTTGGTACTGTTCAAAAGTCTTAGGACCCTATGCAAATTGTTTAAATTCATTTATCTCTGATTGTGATAAAGTGTCTTTGTGCCAGAAAAATTAACATTAGAATAAATGCAAACAAACAAGGAAGTAGTAAAAAGTATCAAGATTTGTTTTGTTTGTAAATAAGTAGATATTTTGTGAGCTGGTGAGGAAAACACAGGTTCGGTTCCAGAGTCCTCCTCGGTTCCTTCAGCCGTTGTTTGGATTTGTGAAATTCCATCAGCAGCTTCTGATTTAAATTAGTGAAGGACTGATTGAGTCAAACCAGGTTTCTGATTAAATATTTTGTAATATTAATGTGAATAAACTCTTACTGCTCTTTTAAACAGTTGCCACATAAGACTTTTGCTCAATAGAGGCGCTTACCCAACCGGATCATGGAGGTAGCACAGTGTTAGCTCAATTGCTAAACCATGCCAACAAGAATCAGACAGCTTGAGGAACATCTCGAGGTCCCTCCAATGGGTGCTTTTAGTTTTATTGAGTATATGTATTATTATAAACTATATAAATATTGTTCTCGCAAAAAGTGCTAAGCCACCTGGAACATGGAGCTAGCATAGTGTTAGCTTAATACGCTAAACCATGCTAATATGAGTCAGCCAGCTTGAGGAACATCGATGAGTTTTAGCAGTTCATGAGACGCTGGCTAGCATTGTTAGCATTCTTCCTCTTCCCTTCATCCTCATTAATTGTGCTGCCGCATGTTCAAATGGGAAATAAATTGCTTTTAATTTGGGCTTTCTCCTGCCTGCTACGGCCGGCGTCCCTTAATTTCATTAGCCCCCGAACCTGTTGAGCGCCTTCAAAAGCCGTTGTCGAAAAGCACTCGAGAATGAAAAAGATTTTTTTTTATTATTTCCCCCCCTCCAAACCACCCCCCACCCTCCCTCATCCCCCTTTTTTCTCTCGGTCCTCAATTATCAGAATCGTTTCCCTTTCAACCGAAATGAACGTTATTGAAACCAATTAGCATAGAACTGGGAGAAGCTCCCATTAATGAGAGGAGCGAGGGTGAGTAAACAGAAAATGAAAAGGCGAAATTAGAGGCGAAGCCTCTCCTCGTTGGCCTCGGCATAATGACACGCTTAGTCGCCTAATTGTGTGGTGAAAAGCGCCGCGCCGATGCTAACAGATTGCCGCGTTCATTAGGCTGCAATGGGCCACCTGCTGCTGGGGGGGGGCCCACGCGCCCTCACCGCTCCCCACGCACGTGCTCGTCCCAAGGGGGGGCGGGGCCCTTTTTTCCGGCTGTGAAAAGCAAATGAGCCCTGCCAATATGCTTCTCCATTGCCAAGATACAGTGAGGCATTTATATATTGTATCAAATGGCTGATTCCACCCTCCACACACACACACACACACACACACACACATTCAACCCCCCCCCCCACCACAATAATGAAAAGCTTGAAAATGTAGCTTTTCTTTGTCTGCATCAAATATTCAGCCTGTGTGTGGAGAAGGTTATGCCCTGGGACATGGATTGTTAGAGTCCACGTGCATAAATCCAGACCTGTGGGGGAGGGGGAGGTTGTGGGGAATCCACATCTAATGAAATATTGAATGATTACCCTGGAGTAACAACTTCTGCATATGCCTAATCCTCATTATGAACCTGTGAGGCCTTTAACATCGGCAGATAAGAATAACCTACAGTACTGTGCTTAAGCCACCACTCATTTCTTTATTTTTTGCTTTGAATCACCTTGTTGGTGCAAAAACACTTTTTTTCTGCCTGTCAAACTGTCTTATATTTGGTATTTTGAGTAGAAGCCTCGATAAAGGAGTACCAACCACTCAGCATTCAGCACCACCAGTATACTGATCACCACCTGATCATCTGGAATCATCTGCTCCAGTTTCTTCACTAGTTCAGGTAGATGTGCTTTGTTCTACTTGAATGATTCACACGTAGGTCACTGTGTGATTTAACAAAAAGGTAACAAACTGGTCATGTTCAGGGACTTTTTTTGGGGCAATTTTGAAAGTCCTTCAGAAAGATTGGAGAAGTTTTCCTCAAGACTACATTTAAAACATAAGAATACCTGGCTCTTTGAAAGCAAAATATGAGGAAACAAGGGGTGATTGAAGACGTAAAGAAATGACTTTTGCATATAAAAATAAGTAGGCGTGTCTACCAGTGTGACATCAGACTCTTTTGTGCGGCACGTGCCGCGGTTGAAACGTTCCCCCGAGGAACGGGCTGACTGTGTGAATTGTTCTTTTCTGGCCTACAGTGGCGGGTCATCATTATCTCCGTTAACCTACAGCCCGCCCATTAAAATCCTAATCTTTTTGTCTCCATACTGATTGGCCACATGGGTGTAGAGATCAGAGGTCATGGCAGGTCTGTGTGTGTGTGGTTGGTTGGGTTGATATGTGTGTGGCTTGCTGGGTGTGGATATGTGGGGGTCGCTAAATGCTCAGAGATGGGCTTGATAAGAGTGAGGTGGGGGGGCTCTCAGGACATTTAATTTCCTGCCCGCAATTGAGATGACTGTTCCACTGAGCACCGGGACGCCCCCGCCCCCCCTCGTCCTACATCCATTCTGTCAGGACAGGAGAATATTTAGCGGCGCTAATGTGCTTTATCGTACACGCTGTATGTTAATCCGTGTCACGGAGTGCAGGTGCCTTTAATGGAAACGCTTCCACGGCACACAGGAGCAAATTATCCTCATCTCACAATGAGTGCGTTTATTTCTCATAGTGACAGATCAGCACACAGCTGGGTTGGTGTTAAGGTGCCGCAATTTTACAGATTACAGACAAGATCTGAGATTTTAATCCAGTGTGAATCTGTATGTCATTGTAGGTATACGATACATATTCTGCGTAAGTCCCTATAAAAGATTTTTTAGAATGATTTAAGTTGTTTAGGCCACAGGTTGTAATTAATATTTGTAAAATACAACTAAATACAACACCAAGAGGTAAAGCTAAATTACACTACGGGCCATGACTGTTTCACTTAATTATAAACAAAAACCATGTACACATTTTTAACCAGTTCTGAAAAAGTTCCTGAGGTTTTTATCCTCTTTCTTTTTCTCCATCTACACAAAGATTGTCAGGGCTACATCTACACAGCATTCAAGGTAAAACCACCAAGCTTTGTGCTATTACCAAACCTGCACCACATTAATGTGCTAATCTTTTTTAACTTGGTGTATGATGTTCATACGGCATTAAATGAAACAGTATTTTCCCCAAAGGTATGAAAGGAAGAACAACATCCTAAAACTGATCTATTCCTCTTGTTACTCTGATACCACAATGACCACCGAACAACATCCATGCAACCACCTGGAACACTATAACACTATAACAATATAGCAGCTCCTAAGCAACCGCAAGTGATATAATTTTAAACATATAGCATGGCCTGGAAAACACCTGGAACACCAAACAAAGCGATCATAAACCAACATACCATTAGTCACACCATAATTATCGCCTGTGATACCATAGCAACCAAAGATAGCAACTAAACCAAACTTGCAACATTAACCAAAGATAGCACAACAAGAACCTATAGCAGCCACATAACAATGCACAATCGGAGCACAGTGACCACCTGTGATGCTACAGCAACCACACAAGCAGTTAGATAGAAACTCTATAGCAACCTGTTTGTAACATCCCAGCAACCACCTAAAATACCCTAGCAACAGCTGATAACCAAGCAACTACCAGGAATACCATGTCAGTTCCATATAAACACAGTTAAATTAATGTTTATATATCAAACTTCTAGTTGCCTCCCCTGTAAAACTAATCCTGTCTGAGCACTATTTATTTTTATTATCTGATTGGTACAACCAAACACACCTGAGTGTGCTTGTTTGTGTTTGAAAGCAAATGAGAGTATGTATGCTGGCGATTAGTAGCAACACCTGTGAGCAGGAGATTGGATTAGTCTTAATCTGTTTGAGCTCATCATTTCTCAAAACACACTAATCTCACCTCCACCTCGCTTGGAGAGCAGTGTGATGTGAGACGAGTGGAGGGAAGGCTGGCACGGGGGACAGAAAAAGAAACAGAAATGCCCTGAGGGAGGCAAATGAAGTAAAAGATAGAATCAAATTAGGCAGAGAGATGCCGAAATCTCACACTAATACTGGATCTCTCTCGTCCGCCTCACCCCCCCACCCCCTGTCGCTCCTCCTTAGACACACACTCCCCTGGGGGTGACAGGCCGCTTTAATTGATTTACTTTGTGTGGAATTACACGTCCATCAAGCCTGGGCGCGCGCGTGTCACACACACATAAATATATGGATGTCTCCAGGACAGTCGCGATTGATGGGCATGAATGGACGGGGAGCTAAGCGGAGGGACATTTTAAGGGAAATGCACAGGGGGCCAAGGCCCCCACTGCTGAATATCAAGATATTCCTTTGGTTGTTGTTGGGGATTCTTCAGAGTGAACCCAAGCAGCTTTTTCAGAGCAGGAAGGTTCAAAAGTTTGAGGATGTTAGTATTTGTTTAAGAAATATCACTTTGTTCAACATAAAGAGGAGTAAATGACCAGTTATACCATGTTAAACATGTAGTATGCCCTAGCGAACAAAAGATAGCACAGCAAGCACCTAAAGAAACCATGTAACAACATATTATCAGTTATACTAATAGCAACCACCTGTGATACCATAGCAACCACCTAGAACACCAACCACAGAAACCACGTATCATACTATAGTGACCACCTTTGATACCATAGCAACCAACTAAGCAATCAGATGAAACACTAAAACCCCTGTTGCTGAATATTAATATGTTCCTTTGGCTGGTTTTAGAGGTTCTTTGGAGTGAACATGAGTTGCTTTTTCGGAGATGGAAGGTTCAAAGGTTTGAGGATGTTAGTGTTCATTTAAGAAATAATATATTGCTTTGCTGAACATAGATTGGAGTAAATGACCAGTGATGCCATGTTAAACGTAGAGTATGCCCTGGAAAACACCTGGAACAACAACCAAAACAGCCATATATAGCAACCATGTAACAACATACTATTAATCACACCATAATTACCACCTGTGCCACACCTGACACTCCTTTTGCTTTATGATGGCACTGGGGTGGAGTCTTGCCTTCTACTTTACAGGGTCCATATCTTACAACTGTGTTTTTTTGGATAATTGAGACAGAAGCAGTATGTAAACACTGTCAAAAGTTTAAAAACATCCCCAGCCCTAACCAACCTAACTGCAGAAATTGCCCATGTTTAATTCATTTTTTGTGATGGCACAAAAAATAATACATTCACATATGACCATCTACTCAACCTACAGCAGTTTAGCTCCACCCATCCATTATTTGGAATGTCTGGGCAGTCAGTGATCATAATGGACAGTCAGTGATCATAATGGAGGTCAAGGCCACCTGTGATGGCATAGCAAACGCCCAAACAATCAAGAGGACCATTATAGCAGCCATCTAGTAAAATCCAAACAACCACCTAAAAAATGCCACAGCAACCACCAAATAATATCCTACAGCTGCCTCAGCATTTTAATGACTTCAGCATAACTTTAAGTTAATTCATAAACATTCCCTTTGTAGTTTCTTCCACTGTAAAACCAATCGTATAAAAAAGCCTGTCATCCACTGTGTCCACATTTAGTGTCAAACACAGCAAAGTGCAGCAGACCTCTTTGATAACTGTCAAAATGAGCTGAACTAAAGGAACCCAAAACTGAATGTGTAGTTGTGAGAAGGTCAGGCGCAGCGGGCCAGCCGGAAACATTTCTCCTTCAAATTTGGAAAATCCAAATTTACACAATCAGAATTTATTTAAAGAGTGAATAGTTCTTGTTTTTCCTGTTTCATTGTTTTGGTTTTTTTTTTAGAAAAAAATGCTTTATTTGTTTGTTCATAATGTTTCAGTTGAATAAACTATAGACTGTTCTTGTGGGTGAGAGAAAGAGATAGATAGAGAGAGAGAGAGAGAGAGAGAGAGAGAGAGCCATGGTGTTTGTTGAGTGGACGGATGGTATGTTGTCATTTCCTCATCCTGCCTGTGAGCATTGTAGGATATGTATGCGTGTGTGGGGGGAAGGAGGGCTCACGTTCAGCGTTGTTCAGATTGTTGGACTGGTCACATTTTAGTCTAAACCAAGAGGCTCCACCCACGCGTCCCACCAAAAGTACCCAGACAGGCCTTCTAATGAGTTGCTGCTTTATGGAAACCCCTTTCTTGATACAGGTGTTCACACAGTTTGGATCTCCATAGAAATGGACTGACCAACAGTATGGACCACTCATGACCTTGTCTGTGGGTTAGAGGGGTACAAACCCCCTGCAGTGTTGGGCTGTGGAGTCTCTGAAGTGATGGATCCAAAACCTCTGGGATCCAGAACTGATCATGCAACACCAGTATCTGACCTCACTAATGCTCTCATACAATCAAATTCTCCCAGCAATGTTCCAGCATCAGTACCTGACCTCACTAATGCTCTCATGCAATCAAATCATCATAGCAATGTTCCAACATTAGTACCTGACCTCACTAATGCTCTCATACAATTAAATCCTCACAGCAATGTTCCAACATCAGTACCTGACCTTGCTGGTGCAATGCTCCAATATCCATACCTAACCTCACCTTTGGTCAGCATTTGTTCATCTTATTTGTTTATTGTTATTATTATTATTATTATTATTATAGTAGTAGTAGTAGTAGTAGTATCTCACTCTCTCTTTGTCTCTCTTTGCCTGATAGAAAGTCAGCTCTTTGAGTGTGTGTGTGTTTGTGTGTGTGTGTGTGTTTGGACTGAGGGTTCTGGTTAATTAGTCTAATTGGGATTAGAGGCTCTGCAGCCTCTCTGACTGAAGAGGAAGCCTGTCGCTGAAAGTGTGTGTATGTGCGTGTGTGCGTTTTTGTATGTGTGCATGTATGAGAGAGAGAGAGAAATAAGAGTGAGAGAGAGTGATAGAGTGAGGGATGAGAGGAGCGACAGTTGGCTCTTGCTGTGCTTTGGCGCTGTGTGTGTGTGTGTGTGTGTGTGTGTGTATTTGTGTGTAATGAGGAAAACAGTAGCGAAGAGCTTTTTGAAATATTTAATCAGAGAACTGAAACTGAGAGAAAGTGATGAAATTGAGCTGCGCTTTTCCTCTTGCACACGAATATGAGTGAAAAGTCTATCTGAAGATGTCAGATCTGACCCTATTTCTCCATCATCAGTCTGCAAAAACAACCACGGTTTCTTCATCATGTTTAACATTGACCAGATTCATTTCCACAGGCATGACACTTAATTAGAAATCACTTCACTATAGCTCTACCTCACTAGCATACAGTTAGAGACTGAAGGTCAACTGCTATTGAGGTGGATCGGGAAGTTGAGGTTGATCGAAAGATTGAGGTGAGGTGGATCAGGAGGTTGAAGTGGAAGCGAGGATGAGGTTGAAATTGATCAGGAGGTTGAGGTGAGGTTGATCCAGCCCGGTCTCACGGTCTCACGAGTTTTCGTGCAGCCATCACGAAATACAATTTAATCAAAATATGTGCTGCGATCACGATTTAGGGCTTTTTTTCGTGCTGGGACAACGCTTCACTACCCTGTATTTTCGGCAGTATCAGGGCTAACTGGTGACTGAGGGACAGTAGGAGAGACATAATGAGTTGATTCCTTATCGTATTTGTTTGCAAAGCGGTTAAAACAGGTTGAAATGCCTTGAGATGGGGAAAGTCCCTAACCCTAACCCTAAACCCAACCCTAAACCTAACCTGTACCCTAATCTTAACCCTAAAATACATATGTTAGTGAAGTGTTGTCCTAGCACGAACAAGTGAAGCGTTAAAAGCCCTAAATCATGATCGCAGAACGTATTTTGATTAAATTGTATTTCGTGATGGCTGCACGAAAAGTCGTGAGATCGAGTTGAGTTGATCAGACAGTTGAGGTGAGGTGGATCAGGAGGCTGAGGTTGAGGTGAGGTGGATCAGGAGGCTGAAGTTGAGATTAATGCAAGGTGGATCAGGAGGTTGAGATTGAGGTGAGGCGGATCAAGAGGTTAAGGTTGATTTGAGGTTAAGGTGAGATTGAGCAAGAGGTCAAGGTTGAGATGGGGTGGATGAAGAAATTGAGGTGAGGTTGAATTGTGTTTGATAAGGAGGTTGAGGTTGAGGTGAGGTGGATCAGAACGTTGAAGTTGAGATTAAGGAAAGGTGGATCAGGAGGTTGAGGATGAGGTTGATTTGAGGTTAAGGTGAGATTGGTCAGAGGGTTGAGGTTGAGATGAGGTGGATAAAGAAGTTAAGGTTGATGTGAGGTGGATCAGGGGGTTGAGGCTGAGGTGGATCAGGAGGTTGAGGTGAATTGGATCAGGATTTTGAGTTTGATCAAGAGGGGATTGAGGTGGATCAGGAGACTGAGTTTGATCAGGAGGCTGAGGTGAATTGGAACAGGAGACTGAGGTTTTTCAGAAGGTTGAGGTGTGGGTTTGGGATAGGATTATAATCTGGTTGGTATCTATATCTATCTATGATATGTTTGGTTATACTCTCAGATCAAATTACACCCCAGAAGAACTCATTCTGTGCTTTCATTGGACTGTTGGAATAAAGATTTCAGATAAATATGTGATTTTTTTGCTTTTCTCTCTCTTACCTCCATGACCTTTTCTGATGAGCTCTAATTCCCCAGCAGCTCATTAAACAGCATCCAGGCCTCCTTCCCAAGCACACATTCCTACAAACTATTTTGATTAATTAATGAATCCTAACTGCATAACGATTCCAAAGTAAAATCCAATTAAGGACACCCCTCTGAGCATAATCGGTATAGTTATGTTATTAATTAGTTTCCCCGAAGAGACAAAAATATTCAGAGAATGCAAGGCTCTGCTTCTTTTCATGTCAGGCACATACAGAGAGTGAGTGCTTCATCATTTATTCAGGAGTTTTACAGCACTCGCTCTGAGGCCTTGCAGTTTGTGTAGCCAAATAATTCTGTTGATTAGCCCAGAGGAAGAGATGGGAGCATCGAAACGTCACATTTATACAAAAGCTACTGACCACTTTATCAGGTCCAACTACACACAGGGTCCATTATATAAGCTTCACTGACTGTACGGGTGAGTTAGACTTCAGTCTGTTGAATCAGCTGTTTATACCCACTTCCCCTTATCCCAGTCATCAGTGGTCAGGACCCCCTCAAGACCACCAGTATCTTTTAAGTGGGGGATCATTACTCAACACAACAGAGATACTGACATTGATGGGTTTGGCTGTTTTGGACTGCCTGTGTCCTCCTACCCCATTCAAGAGCGACTGCTGCTCAAAAGCTCTGGTGGAGATTGTTGCTCCTTTTGGTGTGGAGTTTCTCAAACTACTCCTTACACAGACAAAAACTACCACTACTGACTCTAACTGTTCCTTCTCCCACTGACTCCAACACAGGGCAGTTGCTGGCCTAGTGGTTAGGACATTGCCCCTATGATTAGAAGATAGTGGGTTTGAATCCCAGGACTTTTAGTGGCACCACTGATGTACCCTTAAGCAAGGCACCGTCCCCACACATTGCTCCCCAGGTGCCCTTCATTGGTGGCAGCCCCCTGTTTCACTTGGTGATTGGATTAAATACAGAGAAAGAATTTCACACTGTGTGCTGTGCGTGGTGTGTTCATGCATGACTGTAAGGGGCCACTTTACTTTACAAACTACTGCTCCTTCTTTCAGGTTAGGGAGTTTTCCTCACCTCTGTTTCCTTTGGCTGACTGGGGGCCCAGAACTGAATTCTGAAAAGCTACTTTGTACCAAATTTGGTACTGTTGGTCCTCCATACAATTATGGATGATAGTTCCACTCTCAACAGTTATTGATGATAGTGCCACATAGTTTGTGTTGGTTGTTCTGTAGTCCTTCCTCAGGGGTCAGTTTCTGGACACAGGATACTGATGGCTGGATATCTGTGATAAATGGACCATTCACTGTCCAGTAGAGAAGATGAAGCTCTGTTGGAAACAGAGGGAGATAAATGCACTAATGAATTTAAGTTTAATCTAAATGTTCCAGACCATCTTACTCATTTTAACAATTACCGGTATTTTAATGCTAAGCATCGTTCCTCAGCTGTGAGCGACCACAGGGTGGTCAGAAGAGCACTGCCAGGGGCATCTGTTTAAAAGTTAGTCCTGTTATCAGGAGATCAGGAGATCAGAAGTGGTCCTCCCTCTTCCCCATCCCTACCTGCATTCACTCAGCCAGAGCAGGCATCTTTTAGCTGATATAACAGAATTAGCAGTTAGCATTTGGTAAAATAAACATTGATTCAATCATTTGTGATCGTGTGATTGTAAAACCCCTCACATTATTTGCACTTGCCCAACCACAGAGATCCATATATTTAAAATTTGGTTCCAAGTAGGGATACAGGTTGGTGTAGCTGTTAAAGTTGGTCCATGCGTTGTGGGCAGGATGTTAGGGAGCACCTGACCACACAAGCAAGACAACAGAACAAAAAACACAACCGAAAACACATGTTTTATTCACACAGTACAAAGTATGTCCTATACCTCTGCCTGTATGTGTGTGTTTATTCACTCGTGAGTGTGGGTGAGGACCGTCTGCTAGGCCAGGTTGGTGGAGAGTGTGAAAGCAGAGCAGGGCCTCACATGTTATAGGCTCCATTGTCTGCTAATAGTATAGATACACACTCTCACAGCGAGAGGCCATTAAAAGGTCATTAAAGCATATTGTTTTGGGCAATGGATGTTGCGCGCACATGACCAGTGATGCGCCAAATGCGCCCATTCTAATTAATAATAAATAACCCCGAGTTTACGCTCACTAAACCCCCGAATGCACCACCTGTTCTTCCATACCAACTTGGAGAAGAGAGGATAACCATTCCAAAGTCCACAATCACTTATTGTTTTCGGGTATGGTGTCATATGCTTGGTCCAGTTGGCAAAAACCGAACAAAACTCTCAACAGCAATTGTGTTCTTCATAGGGAGGTGAAGGCCAAGCAGCCAAAACAGGGGAAAATGTGGGAAACGACCAAAAAAAGTGTTGAACACCGCCTCCTGACCCGCAGAAGTCAATGACAGTAGAATAGCGCTGTAGTTTTATGTTTCTTTCTCTCACAGCTCATCGAAAGTCACATTTGGGTTCACTGGCAGCAGATAGTTTGGAGATATCACTGCAAAGAAAAATTATTCCTCACATTTTCGCCTTTGTTTGACATTGAAAGAAGTGGAAAAAAGTTGAGGACTGAAAACAGTGCAGCTGAAAAAACACTACATTTGAATTTAGAATTGAATAGAATAGTCTTTTTTGTTACTGTTGCAGGAACAATGAAAAACAGCTTGGTAGCTCTTCATGGTGGCATAATGATTAAGAAAATAAATAAATAGAGAACTTTAAATGTAAAATGTAAACAATACACAAAGTGGGCAAAAAAAACTTATATGCAATACGAAATGCATTTCAACAACTGACAACTGATTTGTTCATCAAAATAACCACCCACTGCCTTTATCACAGCAGCACAGATTCAACACATCCTTTTCAGCAGGCACGTGTAGAGGAGGAGGCGGAGGGGGCTTGAGTACCTGCCCCTTTCCTCTTGGGTACCCCAAGTGCCCTTTTCTTGAGGCACTTTTTAAAAACAAATTTAATGTGTGTGTGCATGTGGAGTCCTGCCTGTGCCCCTCAACAATAACATTTAACTATTAATCACAATTTTGCTAAATAAAAGGATCTGGCTTGCATCAGTCA
>JBBPCY010099464.1:0-20809 GCA_037974405.1 Brachyalestes nurse | reverse complement strand
TATATATAGAATCATTGTTTCAGATCCACTAACCACGCTTTGTTGGAGAAATGTGAGGACTCCAGAATGTAGGTGAGACTGTTTCTTGTGGAATATTAGTTTCCTTTTGTATTTTTATTTATGGGAGCATGACATGTTGATGACGGCTGATGAATAAATGAACAAATGAGAATATAAAAAAAAAGTGATTTGCTCATTTTGGCTCGTCCTCTTCTCGCCTGAATCTTGAAAGGCTCCAAACTACCTACACTTAGTGCACGGGGGCCGAGCCACTCACTAACACTGCACTGCACTAACAGCCTCTCTGTGTAGCATGTGTTCATTACTGTGACTGTAAAACAATGTTTGAACATTAATGACATGGGGAACTAAAGTCATTTATTTGATTTATTCACGTCTTAATGAGATTATTTAATCATAATTATAATTCTTGCACAATGTGTTGTAGCAAAATGTTTTCCTTTGTTGCCTTTATTATTATTATTATTATTTCATTTCTTTAAATAAATGTATATTGGTACCAGGATACCCCCTCTAATTATGATGCCAGATGCTGTGGAAATCCTTCCGAGTATCACTGCAGACTGTTGTATTTATTTCTTAACGACTCTGTTTTTACTAAAAATCAATAAATATGAATAAATGAATCAATATTTCCATATGCAATAATGATTTCTGCACCCAAGCTGTGTGGACTGTGTGTTCACGACTGGAGGCTTTACATTCTGATTCAAAACTCGGTGTCATTACTGCCTAACTTTACTTTTTACTCTTATTTTCATTTATTTTGTGTTTACCCCCATTTTACCAACCTCAAACCCTGCGCATGCGCAAAGGTTCCCCTCATAGTGTGCCGTGCGCATGCGCCGCAGTCTCCTCTTTCCCAGCGACGTAAAGTTCGATTCAACTGTACCGACTCGTTTGAGCTCTAAGGTTCAGTAAACCGATTCATTTTCACTCAGGCAGGCTGAGACAGTGTACTACAGGTAAAGGAATAATTTATATTTATATAGTATTTATATTTATACAGCTCACTTTCAAGCAGGCCAAAACGTCCAAATATATGCAAGAAGAAAAAAGATGATCTTTAGTAATAATATTTTTTGTGAATAATAGATATAATTATATATGACTCTCACCGTATTAGTTTCTTGTTATTATTATTATTGCTACTGTTACTAATAATAATAACAAGAAACTAATACAGTGAGATGTTGTTTGGATCAATCATGTTGAGGCCTATTTAAAAAAACTGCAGCAATAAACAATTCATTACAAATAGCAAGCAATAAAATACACATTAACCTGTACACAAATGAAACTACAACTGACTGAGTAGTCAAGAAAGAAACAAATGGAACCAGAGTTGTGAGGCACATAAATCATTGCACCTGAGAAAGGGTAGGATAAATAAATGGAATTGTTGATGGACTTATTGCACTCAGGGAGATGAGAATGATCATGATTGAAAGAATTTGCAGAGGTTTCATGGTTACACAGATCACAGTTGTGGTACTGAAATCACAGATCATAGATATTTGTCTCAACATTCTTTTTTTCTTCTTCTTCTTGTATACATTCCATGGTTGGTTTAATTGACAGGGGCCTTATAGAGCTTTAGACAATATGCAAGACACAAATGAAAAAAAAAATTAATAAAACACATACCAATTTGGTTCTCTACAATATTACTGTGTGCAGCATGTATATATATATATAGATCTATAATTGGTGTAGTATTTTTTTTTATTCTATTGTTTTTTTTTACTTTTGCTGCTCTTAACTTTGTACGGTCCACTTTCTGCCGTGACAAAGCAAATTTCCCACTTGTGGGACAGAGGTTTTAATGCCCGATGGCCAGTCCAGCACTGAATAAAGGTTTATCTTATCTCTTATCTTATATGTTCACTGTGTACATTTATATACATTATTATTATTCTTTCATTTCTTTAAATAAATGTATATTGGTACCAGGATATCTCCCCAATTATGATGACATAAATTGTTCACTGATTTTTCTAGAATTTTTCATGCCTTTTAGAGCTAAATTATTAAGAAATATATAAACTGCTAATTTTGTAACATAAATATTAATGTAAATTCAGCTGCATTTCCATGTGAAATATAACTGGATACATTTTTTGGTACTGTCGAGAGAACACAAAGTAAGCAAGTCTTGGTGAAATACGCTGTACAGTGAGGCGGGAGGTTTAAAAGTAGCCAATCCCAGAGCATTATTCATTTCTCCTTGATGGTAATTGGCTGATGCCCTGTGACGCATCTCTGGCAGACACAGTCCAGCATTCCTGCATCATAACAGTTTCCCATCTGGACTGTGTTCCTGAGTGTTCCTTTCATGTTTTTCATTTTGTTCTTCTTAAAACCCTGTATTTATATTACTGTAAATTAAATTATTACTGTATTTACCTGCTTATACCAAAGAAAGTGCGCTTGCATGACTTACAGTACAGTCTTTAACGCGTAACATCAGTATTTTACATTCTAGCACTGTCGGAATATATGGAATATATGAATATATGAATCAATATATTTACATTTTTAAAGGTAATGTATTAAGCTGAATTAAACATTAAATTAAGTATTTTTTACTACATCACAAATTTGCAATACTGTGTATCCACTGTGTACAAACATGTATATTCATTGTATACATACAAACATATATATCTCCACTATATACATACATTTATAGCCAATTCACTGTATACATACATGTATATTCACTGTATACATACATATATAGCCACTGTGTACGTACATGTATATCTGCTGTGCAAATTCTTAGGCTATATTTATACTGTGTACATGCATATTCACTGTGTACATACATATGTTCAATGTGTTCATATAAAATCAACTTTGTACATGTATATTTATATAATATTTGTATAGTGTACTTTTATACTTTTGTACTTTTATTTGTATAGTGTACTATTATACTGCCTTAAAACTTTTATTCTGTGTGTTATGTTTAGAATATCCAGGTCTTGGGGTGTTAAAAACGCTCATCGCAGTTCGATTCAGTGTGAATCGGTTGGAGCGGCTTACCTATTCAAGGAGTCGACTCGAAAGAGTCGATTCAGACAAGCGATTGATTCATGAGTCGGGCCTCGCTCGTCCGTGGCAGAGCCGTAATGGCGGAGAACGTGCGGTCGCCTTTCGACTACAGAGAGCCTCCGACCCTCGACAGCGATGGAGACGGCAGCAAGCCTGCGCCGTCCCGGGGGTCAGTACCGGAGCGTCCGTGCCGCGCCGAGCCAGAACTCTGTCCGGCTCCTGTGTTCGGGGCAGCAGGGCTGCAGGCTCCCCTGCCTCTCTCCCTCTCTCCCGTTGTCCTGCCTGCATGTAACATCACGGGGGGCAGCAGCTAGAAGTGGGCATAATTTATTCTTTCTGCAGAGATAATACCAGCCTGTGAGTCCCACTGGGATCTAGGATCTCCAGGCGTCAGCAGGAGCGAACGCAGAGCTGGAGTAGCATTGAATGGGGCTTTGCAGAGGGTTAGCCAGGCCTGGAGATGTTGTGCTCCTGCAGGGCTGTAGGTGTGGAGACCAGGGTGTCATTCATAGGGGTCATGGCCTGCAGAGATGAACATGCAGCGCTCTCTGTATGCCTCCTTGCACTTGAAGTAACGTAACAGAGGCAAGGATGATGATGATGATGATGATGGTGATGTGTTGAACCTACCTGGGATTTCCTCTGATGTTATGTTTTTAATTATTTTTGTCTGTGTATCTGTTCTAGTCTGGCATGTAAATGGTCTTTAAGGGTGTTTCCACTCATCTCTCCATAATTCAGATGTAGGCAGAGCTGGAGAAGCATTGAATGGGACTTTGCAGAGCATTAGCCAGGCCTGTAGATGTTCCGCTCCTGCAGGGCTGTAGTGAGAGCAGGGTGTCATTCATAGGGGTCATGGCCTGCAGGGGATGCAGCCCAGTCTACATCCCCCCTTTCACATGATGTAAAAGAAGCCAAGAGGAGGAGGAGGAGGATTATGATGATGGTGATGTGGGAGCTACCTGGGCTTTCCTCTGATGTTATATTTTTGTGTGCATAGCTGTTCTAGTTTGCCAGCCAAATGGTCTGAAAGGGTGTCTCCACTAATTTCTTCATAATTAAGATGTAAACAGGGTCATTTATAGCTGAGATGAAGGCAACGCTGGAGAAGCATTGAATGGGGCTTTGCAGAAGGTTAGCCAGGCATGTTCTGCTTTGCCAGATGTTCTGCTTATGGAGGGCTGTAGGTGTGGAGAGCAGGTTGTCATTCATAGGGGCATGGCCTCCAGGATCATGATGATGATGAAAAGGATGGTGTTTGTGTGTTGAATCTGCTTGCAATTTCCTCTGATGTTATATATTTTTTTCATGTATGCATATCTTTTCTAGTCTGGCAGCCAAATGGTCTCAGTGTGTTTCCACTCCTTTCTCCGTAATTAAAACAGGGTCATTCAGAGTGGGTTCGGTTTGAAAACTGTTCAGAGTGGTGGTAAACTGAACCTGCCTTTGAAAGCACCATCACAGAAAGTTATGACAAATGATTATGAAGATGCCGTCTAAAGCTTAAAACATTGTACTGCCAGAGTTTTAAGATGCTTTTGGCCTAAAACTGAATCCATTCATGGTGGAGAGATACATGCAGGGTATTGTGAATCAAAATAGTGCCTGATTTAGTTCACATTTGCCACTGTTTTACCATCATCAGCATTCCATATGAACACAGAAGACACATGTAGGCTCCCTGATGGGTTTGGATAATAAAGTGACCGTGATGTAGACGTCTGGTTCCATTCACCACAGCTAAGTTTCTCTGCAGGGAAGCATTACACACCAAAGCCACTCTCGATGACTGTTTACAAACACAGAATTAATAAAGAAATAAAGTAAACTTCCGCTTTCAAAATGCTTTTATATTGCGGGAGCTTTGCGGGACGTGAGTCGCATTGAACAGTTTGTCTTGCAGGCGTGTGTGTGGGAGAAAAAGGAAGGGCACTCCAGTGAAGGTGTGTGATCGTGCGTATGTGACGGAAGATGAAGAGGAAAGTCTGTCTGAACACAGCTACAGCCCAGGTACACACACACACACACACACACTCCCAGGTTCGAAGCAGAGGGTGTTTGTTTAAGCGGTTGACTTGGCTGCAGGTAGCAACTGTGTCTCAGTCTGTTTGTGTTTATGGCCCTTTTTATTCAGTCTGATCCTTTAATTGGAACATCACCTTCACTGAGGTACGAGGCCTCTTTATGTTTTTCATGTCATGCATACACACAACCTTGACTAAAAACATGTTTATTAGGATTTTGTGGTTGAGAAGATGGGCTTTACCTTAAACCCACATCCTGACATCACTTCCTCTATTTATCAGTGATGAAAGTGATGCGTTTTACTGCCGTTCTATCTTCTGTACTCTGCTAGAGTGTCACACAAGACTGACTGGTGAACGCACACATTTAAGTGATCGTTTAGAATTGTTACGTCTGAATTGTAGAACCTTAAAACCAGAACATTTTGTATGTTAACCCTCTGAGTTCTTCAATAATTACTCTGAATTATTCAGCATCTAATATTCATGGTTCAGTATCTACTGTTAATGTATTGGTTCCTCTCATGAATTATTCAGTGTTTACTGCAAAGTTTGTAGTCTTGGTTATTAATTACTTAGTAGAAACTATTCAAAGTAAACACTATGAATCACACAGTATTAATAGTATCTACTTATTATTATTCAGTTTCTCATGAATTGTTCCATATCTGCTATGAATTTTGCAGTGCCTACTATGCATTATTCAGTGTTTACTATGAATTATTCAAGTTCTACTATGGATTATTCACCATCTACTATTAATTATTCAGGACCTACTATAGATGATTCAATATGTTCTATTAATTATTTAGTGTCTACTATGAAATGAATGTGTAAATTCTGCCATTAATTGAAGTGTGGACTCACATTTGAGTTAAAGAGATGTTCAGACAAGGACTTATGATCATAAGACATTACAGATTGATGTGGATTCAGTCTTTATAAAGTTTTCTTACGCCTTGATAACTCCTCTCAGGTGATGGGCAATATCCAGATGGAGCAGAAGACCGTCTCCCCCCACCCGGCAGCCCCTACTACCTCACCGACCCCACCCAGCTATGGTAAGCCTGTATTCTGCTCTTTATAATAACGTGAAGCTAGAACCTCTCCATATGGGCCAAATACTACTGCCCTGCATTATATTAAAAACATGATTGAGTCAGTCATGTTGAATAGTCAGTCAATAATATGAGATGGTTGAAAAGTCACTTGCATCATTCTGTGGTTGGATTGCATGACCTCAAAACACCCACACAAACCCATTTGGAACTGTGATTAATGAGGATGCTAACAGCATGCTGTGATTGGTAGCAGCCATTTGCATGTGTTGATAACAGTTTTGCAAAGACCAGTATCAGTGTACAAAGCTCGGTGCTAATTTTGGGATATATATATATATATATGGCATTAATGCATGGTTTATTTAACTTGGATAATTATTTTTACGCCAACAGTTATTTTCAGGTAAAAAAAAAAACAAACTTATTTTGAAAGTTCGGTGCTTTCTCCGAAATAATGGGAATGCTGTACGTGTCGGCTGGTTTTCGCGGGGGTAAGGCATCCCATTACTTTTGTCCATATGGACATTATTAATATGGACGCCTGACCATTACACCAAAAGAGACACTGCATTTTGATACATAGACTTTAAAATGGAGTTGGTCCCTCTTTGCAGCTGCTATAATGGTTCAGCCCCCCATGCTCTGGACTCTGGAGGGTAACTAGTTGTTCTATAACAAACTAGATAAAACGTGAATGCCCTGCAGTGGCAAATAGCTTTGGTTTTATATTTGATTTGGTTATGTTAATGTTTGAGTTGGCATTTACAAGAAACATTTTAACTGTAGCTGTGTTAAAGGGAACACTGCTGTTAAAAAAGCTCCTTATTTATTTTGAGTGTTTGCAAACCAAATGTTGTAATAAAGGTGCACAATACACTACTTTTGAATTAATAATGCGATTAATCTCGATTTATTGCAGAAAGCCATGCGATTAATCGTGATTAAAAATTTTAATAGTTACCCAGCATTTATTGATTTATTTATATATATATATTTAGCAGGATCGATTTTCTCCAGTCTCATCAACTCATAGACATGTAAAATAAGACTTTACCATTCCAGTTCAAGCCACATGTTGGTGGTGTCAACGGGGTTAGTGATCTAGTTTCATGTCAGTTGTAGATGTCAGAACAAGCTGTAAAGATCTGAAGCTTACTGTGCTTCAGTTTACTGTGTGTGCTGTAGTTTTTAACCTATATTCAACCAGTTTTGCTTAGAGGGCTGTGTGTTTGTGTATGTTTACATGTGTGTACAGCATAATGATTCTATAGAAAAGAATCACCCCTTCAGATTATTCCAAATGTGTTGCCTTCCAGCCTGAAATGAAGATGTACAGCAAAGAACAGTTTATTTTCAGCTGTATGTAATCATTTCAATGAAAGATATGATAACAGGAAAAAATAAAGGTTAATAAAACAGAGTTTCTCAGTAAAAATACTGGCTTCCACCTGTGATCAACAGAAATCATTTTAATTAGTTCAGGATAAAAACAGGCACTGTCAAAAGATCTCAAGGACAAAGTAGTGGGAAGGCACAAGTCAAGAGATGGATACAAAAAAAGACTTTATCAGTCCCAAGGAACACAGTCTATAATTAAGAAGGGGAATCAAGCCGTCCCTTTAGACTAGATGGAAGAGTGAGGAGAGAACTGGTCCGAGAGACTACTAAGAAGCCTATGGCAAATTTAAAACAGTTACAGGAATTCATGGCAAAGAGTGGTCATCTATTGAGCTTTACCAAAACAAACTGAAAAGGTATTATGGTCTGATGAGACCAAAATCAAACTTTTTGGCCTCAATGACAAAACGGTACATCTGCTGGAGTACAGCTCAACATCTAAAGAACATCATACCTACAATAAAGCATGGTGGTGGCAGCATCCTGTTTTCTGCCGTAGGTACTTGGGCACTTGTCAGAATAGGAGGAGTAATGGATGTGGCAAAATACCATCAGCTTTCTGAGGAAAACCTGCTGCCCTCTGCCAGAAAGTTGTCAATGGGATAAGCGTTCCCCTTCCAACATAACAATGACCTGACCACACAGTGGCTAAAGGAGAAAAAGGTGAATGTCCTTGCGTGGCCTTGTCAGAGCCCAGACATAAACCCTATTGAAGTCTGTGCAATGACTTGAAGACTGCAGTCCACCAGCGGTCACCATCCGATCTGACTGAGCTTGAGCAGTCAGACATGCAACTCCAGCAGTCTGACATGCAACTCCTTTCTACTCCTTTTATAGTAGAAAAGGATCTAGACAGACTCAAAGATAGTATTTAAGCAAAAAAGTTCCTTCCACAAATTACTGACACAGAAGTTCATCCTTTGTCCCTCTCAGTGATTGGAATATTATTTTTGGATCTTTCACTTGGATGTTCTAATTTGCATTGAGCAAATACAATAGAAAATGTATTATTTTAGTTTTTTTTTTTTTTTAAACGTGTCTTAATTTTAGGCTACAAAGCCAGAAATAGAAATGTGTGTGTAGAAATGAAATGGAATGTCATTCTGAAAATAAATGTGTTTGGGTGTGTGTGTGCTGCAGTGTGTCGGAGCTGGGTGAGGAGGGTGCTAGTGGGGTCCGCGGCCCTGTGCTGTTCCACCCCCCGCCGAACTGCAGGATCAGAGAGGTGCATTGTGGGAGCCAGGTGCGTCTGGTCGTCATAGCGATAAGAGACATTGCCAAAGGAGAAGAAATAACGGTGGACTACAGTCTGACAGACTGGGGAGAGAATGCCATGGTAATCTACACAGTCGCTCGCACTGAAACTGCGTTCATTTATTAAAACCACACTGTTCAGCTCCGGTGTTAGTTACACTTTCAATGGTTTTTGTTTTGGATAATCCAGGGTTTCCATCGCTCTGTCTCCCCACGTGGATTTGAATGCGGCTTCAATCCAGACAACAATATCAAAAAGGTAAATGGAGCAGTTCTTTTATTATATTTCTTTACTGCCAAATTAGCAATTATCCTTATTATCCCATGTCTCTTAACCTTTGGGCTAAATTAGCACACACATATTTCCAGTGCTCTCTATTAGCCCAAAGCACCCTTTAGTGATACTTCATAAGAATGCAGTACAGGTTGCCCGTATTCAAAATAGTGAGCAGGCTAATGTCGACCTGGGTGATATGGCCTTAAAAAAAATCAGATTTTTTCACAATAAATCCCATCATCAAAATCAAACTACAGATGACAAATAAATGGTTCAAAACAAGTTTTAACTTTTTGTTTTTTTTAACTTTAAGGTTAAAGTGCAATCTGACACATACTTCGGGTCTAAAACATTTAGCATGTTAATGATTCCTGGCTTTTCCACAGTATGTATGGGCACCACATATTTTGCAATATACATCGCGACAACGTTTATCGCCTTCCACCGTGCCCCATTCTTATCATATGGTGCTAGGGCATTAACAGAAAAGTCAACTAGTTCACCTCAGAGGCACAAGTCGACGCCCCCTGAGAGAAGTGGACAAGTCGTGTTTTTTTTATTTTTTATTTTCCTCTCTCTGCCCTCGTTTGTTTACACAATGCAATCTCTGTCTCTGATTGGCTGTTGCTGACACACGTTCCTTGAATTAACCAATTACTATAGTCCTTTCATAAAAAGAGCAGTACCTTTGGGGCGTTGAGGAGAACACAGACACACATCACATGTGTGGAGATACTTCTCTGTAGACACACAAACAGCACGGTGACCTGCACAATCTGCAAGTTGGTGTTAAAGTACAGTAACAGTGCCGGCGTTCTGCACAGCATCTGAAACGGCACCGCTAGCTAACATAGCTAACGCTAGCACTGCAGAGAGTCGTCCAGTCCAGAGGACGCTAAGTGGCTGTGCTGCTTAAGCTGTCGGACACAGGACTTGTTTGGTCTGTGTCCGATGGCACAAAACCAAACCAATTCCATATTACAGATGTAGCACCACCTTTCTTGGTCACAAAGTGTTTGGGTGCGGGGCAATAATTTACCCATGTAGAACAGTGCGTGGCAGTAGTTCCGCTTTTGGCGCTCTCATGTGAAATAAGTAATTAAATCAATTTGCATAAAAACACAACGCCTTGACCTGTAAATTCGAATTAATCTATGAATTCGATATATCGCCCACCTCTAGGCTAATGGTCAGTATGTATGGAGCATGAATGTTGTAATTCTCATCTTGGCCACTTCTTGACAATCATTCCGAGTTTTTAGACTTCCTGTGCCACACACATCCTAAACAGTTGAACAAATGCCTTTATATTCAGATTTAATTATAAAGCTGTTCTGTTTACACTTTTTTTCTTCAATCTGTTATTCTATGACTTTTTTGAGAAAAAAGGTCCAGAGTTTCCTGCAAAAATAATCGCGACAAATGTTCTGCTGAACTGTTAGATTGCAGTAACACTGTATAATTACACTTGACAATTCAGGAACCAGTACCAATTTAGTACTGGTTCTCAATACCCATGCTTATTCCAAGACCAGATAAATCTGCTTACGCCTCATTATGAGTCAGTATATTAAAGACAATACCTTGTATGTCTTTGTTTGAATGCCTTTTTTTTTTTTTTTTAAATGTCAGGTGCACTACATTATGTTAAGCTGTCAAGATACATGGACCAAAAGAAATGGTTTAAAATGAATGAAATAAAATTCTGAGTAAGGAACATTTACCCTGACAGTCAAATGGAAGTTCTTGATACCTTGATGTCCAAAATATGAGGGTTATATGAACAAAACAGCTTGTAGTATTACTGTGGTTACCTGTTATGCAGTTAAAAACATTAACTCTTGATGTGATAAATGCTGGCCTGTGTACGTTGTGTACTTTTTTTGGGGGTTATGTGAATGTCTTCCTCATAACACCCACAGAAACACTGATCTGTGACTCGTTTGCATATTGCAGCCTTCCTGTTTTATGATGGTGGTTAACAACTTTCTCTGTTAACCTAGGTCTCCATTCTCAGGCTGGGTTCAGTCTTCATGCATGTGCACATGAAAGTGTGATGTTAATGACAAACGGCCGCTGACTAAGAGCTTGATATGTGTGAAGAGGAATGTGACCTCAGAAGGTCCATTTTCTTCACAAGGCTGCAACTGATTGGTCAGAAGGTCAGGTCTGACTGGTCCAAGAAGTATTTGTGATCTGTAGTCCCAAACTGTACCTGCCCTGGAGCGGGTTAGACAAGCAGCATGAGTTGCCATGGTGATGAAGCCTGGTAAAAAATGAGCTGTTCTTGATCCAGGGTTTGTTCGAACTGTTTGTTAGACAAGAAATCCTGCTTCTGGTCTGGAGTTGTTACCTCTTTCTGCATTCAGTACACATTGCTATTGTTGGAATATCATATCTCAAACCATAAGACAACCTTTAAAATGTAATTCTGTGTTTCTCTGGCTGTAGGAGGAAGAGGCAGGACCCCTCCCCCTCTCTCTTACCGTTTCAGACTACCTCACTCCCTCGTGGTCTCTCTCTCCCTCCTCCTCTCCAATCTCCCACTCGGAGGCCAGCGACTCGGACCGCGAGGAAGACGAGGAGGAGGAAGACGACGATGACGACGAGGACGAAGAAGAATTGGAGGACTTGAGGGGCCGAATGATGCGGAGGCGAAAGAAGCGGAAAACGGCCCCCACCTCCAAGAAGAAAGACCAGAGGGCTCAACCCCGCCCACTTTCCTTTGCTCGCCCCACCCCCTCCTCGTCCTCACCCTTCCAGACGCCTCTGGCCCCTCCCACTACAAACATAAACAACAACATAAACATAAACATCGGCCGCGGCGCCACCGGCACGGTCAGCAGGCGGCAGCACTGTCCGTACTGCGGGCGGAATTTCCGCTCCTTAGCCAGACACTTGGAAAAGCACCACGACCAGCAGCCGGAAATCCGGGCCGCTATGGAACTCGCGCACATGCGCACACACTCGGCCTCCAATGCACACACCACAAGCTCCAGCTCGCATGCATTCACCTCACCCTTGCAGCCCTCATCCTCTTCCTCCTCCGCCACCGCTGGTCCGTCGCTGTTCTCTCGCAGCGAGCGGGACCCGCAGTCTGCCTCCAATTCCGGAGCCGTGTCCTTTTCCCTTTCCCTCTCTCCCACTTCGTCATCCACAGCCACAAACGCCTCCAAAAAAACCTCCACCGCCCTCTCCACCCCACCCAAGAAGGCGGCAGCAGCAGCACCTGCTGCCCCAGCGACAGTCAAAACCTCCCCCGTGACGCCCAGCGTTACTCCTCCGTCCAGGAGGGGCCGCCGGCCCAAGAAAGAGAAGGAAGAGCAGCAAAGGAGACAGGAGGAGATCGCGAAGCAGGAGGAGATCGCAAAACAGGAGGAGATAGCCAAACAAGAGGAGATATTGGAAGAGGAGGCTCCCCCTACTCCAGGACGAGACGAGGAGGAAGAAGCAGAAGAGGAGGAGGAAGATGATGAAGAACTGGAGTTAAATGAAATGAGAGACAATGACAGTGAGGAAGAGAAGAATGGCGAGATGGAAAGGTATTTGATTCTAAATTTCTTCTGTTCCTAGGGATGGCCATAGGCCTTTTTTTACTCCCCATTTAGAAAATGCCATGGTGTGATTCAGATAAAGTATACAGTTCAAGAGTTCGCAGCCTCAATTGTTTGCAGATTTTTTGCAGACTTAACTGATAATTGTTCGCGGAAATGGCAAATAACCGCTTTTTATTGTTTTTTTGCTTTTTTCTTGACAATATATAATTTTTCATGCATTTTAGTACATTAAGAAAAAATTAATTTACTAATTTTGCAACATGAATATTAATGTAAAATCCGCTACATTTCCGTATGAATAATAAAGCAAGCATGTTTAGGGTTTACACTGTAAAAATATCCATTTATAGGGGTTTTTTCTTTTACCATATCACAAATTCATGTTTTTTTTTGGTGCTTTTGGAACATAAAACCCTGGTGAACTGTATTCCAACTGTATTTGTGTGAAATATGTCAAGCTATTCGTTTGGTTACAATGCAACATCTAATTACCAATCTTTCCTCCTTTGCTTTCTCTCTCTCCCCAGCTCTCACCGCTCCCACATGCCGCCCCTCCTCTCCTCTCTCTCCACGCTGGTGCTCTACCTGCGGCGACAGCAACACTCCTCCTTCCTCTCTCTCTCTCGGTCCAGTGCCTCGGCCGAGGCGTGGCGGCTGTTGTGCCACTCCAGCCTGGCGCTGCTGATCCTCTACAACCGGAACCGTGAGTGTGAAGTGGCCAAACTTACCGTACAGGACTACCGCAGCCGTGTTACACCTTCACCCTTGTCATCCTCCAGCACAGGAGCCTCTGCTAATGCCTCCATTTCTCCACTAGAGGCCTCTCTTTCTCCTTTTGAGCGGCATGTGCTGTGCCATCGCCCCCGTGTGGGAGTTTTGGGGAAGCGTGGGCGCATCCAGTCACTAATCCTCCCGCCACATTCCGAGGCCTGCCTGGACTTGCTCCTAAAGACTTCATCCGACGTAGGAGTGGACCCCCAAAGCCCATATGTTTTCTCCCGGCCGTACCATTCTCCCGCAACCCCTCTACGGGGCACGGACCTTTTGCGGGGTTTGGCACGCTCCAGTGGAGCTAAAAACCCAGCAGGACTGACGGCACCCCGCGCCCGCAGGCAGGTGGCCATCCTCACACAGCTCCTACTGCTGGAGGAAGGGGAAAAGCCCCAGGGCGCCGCCGCTAAACGCCTAGAGGACTTCCTCCAGAAGGAATACCATGTGACCCAGAGCTGCACCAGGATAGGCCAGGACCCGGCGTTGATGGGCCGGGTGGGCCGGGTGGTGCTGTACGGAGAGAGAGATGGCGTGCTTTTCAGAGGGATGAGCCTCCAGCATATCTGCCTGGAGCTGGATGGTGAGTGGAACAGCAGGGAAGATTTTATCAGCTCAACATTTATGCAGCGGATTGCCAGGTGTAAGCAAATCTAGATTAACTATTTCTCTCTCTCTTTCTCTCCCTCCCTCTCTCCTTCCCTCTCTCTCCTTCTCAGTAATGTCTGGGAACTCTGCAGACTCTTTCTCAGAAGAGTCGGATGGAGATGGAGAGAAGGGCAAGGAGAAAGTAGGTGGTGGGAAGAGGGCAGGAGTGAACGGTCGAGGGCCACGAGCCAAAAAGAAATTCAGTCCACAAGTGTCACCCACTACACCCTCGCCCTCAGGGGGCCATAAGAGGAGAAGCTCGCAGATCAAATCGGGTAATGGTGGATTTTTACACTCACTCACTCAGGTCTTCACACTTGGTCTTAATATCCGTTTCAGGTCATTAAAATGATGGAATCAAAGTGCGCTTACAATTTGAACCTTTCATGCGCTTACAATTTGAACCTTTCATGTCCCATTTTATCAGTTAACCCATATAATTACACTTTATTTACAATTACAGACTGTAGCCCAGTAGCATGATGGTGTCACCAGCAACAAGACAAATTTAGCTAACAAGTCTTGGAATCCTGTTAGCAACTAGCATGGTGCTAACTGCATGCACAAGTCATTACAGTCAATTTGTACAAAAATCATTTCAAGTTTTACTATAAAAGATTATTTTCACTACGATGACATTAAGTTTTACATCCGACGACCTTCAGGCAAACGTGGCGTGCTGAAGCGGCCGTGGACCGAGGCTGAGCGCGTCGCCGTGGAGACGCATCTGAAGCGCAACATCGTGGAGCTGCGGGTGCCAGCGAAGGCGGACTGTGAGCGATGCCTGCAGCACTGCCCCCTGCTGGTCACCAACCAGCGCGACTGGAGGGCCATCAAGTTCTACTGCCACAACCGCATCCAGCTACTCAAGAAACAGGGGCGGAGAGACAGCAACGGAGCAGCTGTCTGTTAACTTCAGCACGGAGGATTCTTTAAACACACACACACACACGCACGCACACACACACACACACACAGACTCTCGCTCATACTCTAACTTTTAGAATATTGGGTTGAATATGCATCCTTGTATTTTGAGGGTAGCCGTTTATCAGTGTATCCGTTAACCACACACACACACACACACACACACACACACAGGTTGCGTGAGGATCGTCAAGTGACTACGGACGAATGCATCTTGACAGAATGTTCCCCTTAACAGACAACTTCACACAACGCTCTAAACTGAATACCTCTTTTCCTGGTCATTGATGAGACTGGCGTGTGTGTTCTTGCATGAGAGCAAACACACGAGTGGATGATGGAACCTTCACCCAGATCCAACAATGCAGCTCTAAACACGTCTTGGAACTGAAGCAAACAATGTAGATTTGACTCAAATGACCTATTTCTCTATGGACCTTTTTCCCCCTCCTTTTCTATGCTAACGACATTATTTGTCCAGTGGAGTCTTGCTGTTGGACTGATTGTGATAAATTTATATATAAAGACTTGGGATTTTTGTGCCCATCCATGGTGGGAGGGGAGGGGGGGACACACATAAATGAGTGTTTTGTTTTGTGGGACCACATCAGGCTGAGAAGGTAATTCAGTTTGTGCTTGCAGATCGTCATAGACCCGAGTTTCTACAGGTTTTCGGTCTAATTCCTGTTGACCGTATGCAATTCAGTCTTGCTTTTTTCTTGCACTGATATCCAGTTACGGTCAAAAGTTTGGACACACCTATTCCTGAAAGAGTTTCCTTTTTGTTGTACCATTTTCTCTATTGCAGAACATCACTGAAGGCTTCAAAATCAGGAAAAAACTTGTGATAAGCAAATCCAAGCGCTCTTTTAATTTAGATTCTTCCCTACTTATGGCAGCTTTACATGCTCTTGTTCAGTCTCTCAAGAAGCCTCCTTGAATGCTGAAGGACTGATGAGGATAAACCAGGAGTTCTCAGTGTTGGTCCTGGGGACCCACATACTCTACATGTGTTTTCCCTTCCCTATCGTACTTGATCCAGCATGAGGAGATTGTTAATTAGCTAATGAGGTGAATTTCACTAAAGTGTGCAGCAGGCAGAGCTCTCCAGGACCAAAATAGGGAACCCCTGAGATACACAAGTGTTCACACTGTGTTGCGTCAAATACAGACATAGAAGAGCATTTGGTTCTCTAAAGAACCTTGTTTGAAAGATACACATTTTTCAAGGTTTAAATAACCTTCATGTTAGGGTCCTACATTTATAAGCCTCGCATCTCATTTACCAAAAAAGGTCCATGAACAGTAAGGTTGGTTTGGGAATCAAAAAGGCATGCAAATAATCCCCTTTGGGACCTTTCTTTTTAAGAGCTGTGTTTCTTTTAATATGCAGCTTTCTTTTTTTATGTAAAATTTGCATGTAAATAGATTTAAGGTGGAAAGGTGCGTTCGAACTTTTGACTGCTGCTGTACCTGGTGCAACTCTACGGTCTTCATGAACTGTGTCGACTGTTTTAGAGCAGGAGAATCACAAAAATGTGCAATGTTTGGTGTCCTGAGACCCACTGTAGTAAGCCTAGTGTGGAAAGTAAAGTAATGGGTTTAAAGGGGTACTTTTTTCAAAATTTCTTCACAATTAAGTGGTTATGATATTAAAAGTAATTCAGAGTGGGTTTGGTGTCAAAGGCCAGAGAAATTCACTCATCAGAATTGTTCACATTGTTGGTGAGTGGAACCAGAAGTTCTATTACCACTTACATCTACAAGAAATGGTTGTGAATGCGCTGCCTGAGTTTTGACGTTTTTGGCCAAAAAATGAATCCATTCATGGTGGAAGGATACAGGCAGGGTGTTGTGACGCAAAACTGAAGTCAGAAGATTTTACCATCAACATTCCATATAAAAACTCCTTTTTTTGAGAGGAAATGTATATTGAGATCTCTGGTTCCATTTACCACCATGATCAGTACATTTCTCTGAAGTCAACCATTTCATTAAGCATTTTTTCAACCACTGAATTATGGAGAAATTGTGAATCTCGAATGTGTTCCTGCAGAGATTAACAGATAGATTGTCCTCTCTGCTGGCAGGATGAAGGGAGGAAATGTGTTGCCTTGATTGTTTTGGTTGTGTATTTGCTGCAAAGTGCAGTAAATACTCAGTGGAAAATGTCCTGTTTGAATTTAGCCAAGGACCTGATCTCTTTTTGGGGCTTTTTAAATTTTTTTACCTAGCCTGTTCTTATCCCCTGCTGATTCTTTTTATACCAGACTTTACCTTCGTTTCTCTTACTAGCTTCATTTTTCCCCCCGATTTTTTTGTTTCAAAAAATAAAAGAATTGACCATGGCTGGTGATCGGCTTCCTGTGGACTCTCTGACCAGTTCCGGATGGTCTCCTTTCTGTTCACATTCACAGTATTTTTAGATAAGCTAAAGCCTTCGTGTTTTGTTTGTTTGTTTTTTTTGGTTTGTAAAGCCCCTCTCAGCTTCAAGTATGTGCACACCTGAATCTGAGTTCCGTTTCGTGTCGGATATTTGTCTGTTTTCCAGCCTTCGTCGGACCGTTGAGTGTTTATTGATATCCTTTAGCATAAAGAAGTGAACTCATGCTAGCAGAAGTGGGTATCGTCTTTCCATTGTGTGAAGTTGTACATTCTGTAAATACCTACTTATATAAAAGTGCTACATTTTGGAGTTTTTTTTTTTTTTGTTGGTTGGTTGTTTTGTTAAATGACATTGTAAAGATCTATATGATTTTAGAGGCAAGCCGTTTAGAGAAACACAGAGATTAATGTATGTCACACTGCGAGAAATAACACACTTTTATTTGCATTTTTAACTTGTGTCGTGTCCTTTATTCACTATCCAGATCAGTTTGATGTGGTTGACGGTTGTCCCCCCTAAAACAGTTCTGACACATCGAGGCATGGACCCTATTTGGTGGAGGTCTCCATGGATCAGAGTGGTTTGACCAGCACGTCCCACAGAGGATTGGATTCAGATCTGGAGTCCAAGTCAACGCCCAGGGGTCTGTCATGTTCCTCAAACCATTCCTGAACAGTGTTTGAGGGTTGTCAGAGCAAATTATCCTGCTGAAAGAGGCCACTGCCATTAGAGAATTCTGTTGCCAGTAAGACTTCGATTGTACTTGTCCTTGTTTTGGATCCTTACACTCCATTTTTACTGGTTCGAACACATCGTCTGTTCATTTGCTGCCTAATAGCTCCCACCCCTTGGCAGGTGTCATTGAAACAAGCTAATCAATGTTATCCACTTCACCTGTTATTGGTTAATGTTTTGAATGACTGCTGTATGCCCATTAGCAGCAAATACAACATGGAATTGTGTTTTAGGCCACTAGGGGGTGCCATCACAGCGGCTTTAATGTTTAATGAAGTTCGTGTAAAGGATAGAGCGCTGCGCTGATCACCACCACTGCATTCAAACATCCCTGATCATATTTACTGGAAAACGCGATAAGATAAAGCTTATATTAACTCTAGGAGTATGTTTACTACTTGTGTAGTTACTATGATTAGGAAAAAAAACATTTAAATGCAAGATTTATTTGCTGAGTTTAATAACTTAGGAAAAAATAAAACCTGTAAAAGTTATGACACATTATGTAGCTTTTTTTCCTCTCAACATCTTAAGTTCAGCAAATAAATAAAAATTGCACACTATGGTTTTCATAAAATGTCAAAACATGCCACTTGGCCTGGGGGAACTTTCCATATGACTGTAAATAGTGAATGAATTCAAGTGTAAATATAAAGATCGTGAAGCTGTCGGCTGACAATATTGGGACCTTCATTAAACATCAGATTTTATAAACACACAGGACCCTCTGAAACGCTGCCATTTCAACGTTAACGATCATGTGACCAACAAATTTTTAAATTAAAAATCTAAAGAAATACTTACACTAGCATTAGGGCGGTGATGGGGTTGCCAGCCGTAGTGTAGTGTTTTACCATGTCTTGTGTGTTTCCCTCATACAAAACGCACATTAGTGGACTAATCTGTAATTTAATCTGTAAATCATTTCATGATTTTGCAAAAATATGCAGCAAAGTGTGTTTCATATCAGTTCAACATGGAACACACATTTTATTTTTCAAATACGGGACAATTCCATATTTCACGGAACGGTTAGCAACCCTGTTTATGGCCAAGTGATGGAACTAGCACTGGGTGGATAAGAAAGGGGGAGGAAATGAATTATTTTTTAAAAGTGGCTGGAACATGACCTCCCAATATAATGGCTTCGGGCCCATGACTAGCATAAATGTCTGTTTTTGGAAGAAAATATTTCACATCACATGACAAACAAGAAGCGTATGCCGTCTTTTTCAACAGTTTATTCAAAAACGAGATACTGGGAGATTAGTTAATCAAAGGTAGATTTAACACATTTCAACAACACAGTTTACACATCTATTGTTTATAAATGTTATCAAAGCTTATAAAGATAAATGCATACACAAAAAGATTACAACTCAAGATCTAAATATGCCAAGACACGCCTGGAGTCCAAATTTTGCAAGTTTAGAACTAGATCTACGAGACTAACACGAAGTCAATAATCACCAAAATCGTTTCTGTAAATATCTCCCAAAAATTTCTCTAAACCCACCAAAACCTCAACCAGCTCTTCATTAAGATGAAGCAGACTTGTAAATGTGGTTTAGGATACAGTATGGTTTATTGTAAGGTGTAAAAATATACAGAAGAAAACTAAAGAAGCAAAATTTAGACTCCAAACATGACTGTAAAAACAATCATGTAACACTTCTGAGCACTATGAGCCTGTTTCATCAAACCTACCAACAGTTATATTACAGTTTCATGTAGAGACTTGTATTTTCTAAGAAGGCTTTTTATCCATTCAACTAAAACTAACTTCCATTAGCCCTAAAGTGAGCTTTTCAATGCTAGCACCAAGCTAATGCTGCTCAGACTGGGTTTAATGCCAGTTACAGCAGTTTTAGCCTAAATGAAGCCCATAATGGGCATGGCGGGCATTCAGGAAATACTCTTTAGACGGATTGGTTTTACTGTAAATCCTTCATTAAGTTCATAAAGGTAAATGACTACCTGTGATTATTACTGGATTTGCGGGCTAGCTTGTTAACAGTTCATACAGCAGGGGTGTCCAACTCCGGCACAGTTTCTCCTCTTCAAACACATTCACTAAACCTGACAATTAACTGGTTAGGTGAACCAGGGGACTTTATCAAGCGTGAGTAAGCACAGATCTGTGCGTAAAGTGTGCGTACCATTGTTTCTGCGCAAAGTGTGGAATTTATGAACTTGTACTTGTGCTTAGACATGTGCGTAATACCTCTGTGTACGCACAACACCCAGTGGTAGAATTGCACAACTGCATGTTAGGACCTTGCAACAATGTGACCATCTATTTTGAATGTCATTTGATTCATAATTATTGAATGTATTAATTAGCGAAATTAGCATAAGTGATATAAAAGCATACATGGCTGCTTGCACTCCTTGAAGATTTAGCAAACCGTGCGCTGCAGGGAGCGAGTATTCAGAAAGCGAGTATTCAGAGTGTGCGCTGATTTGTTTGCCGAAATTACAGAATGGCTTATGAGTAGGTAACGCTTTAAACAATGGCACTTTAAACTCTCACTGCACAGTTTTGCACTCCACATTCTCCACACTGCATCATTTTGCACTAGACAAGGTATTAATACTTGTAAATATTAAACTGTTTCAATGCTTGTAAACACAAATTTTTTTTTTTTCTTATTATTGTCCCTAGTTTGTACTTTTTAATTTCTATATGTCTATAT
>JBBPCY010099455.1:0-38967 GCA_037974405.1 Brachyalestes nurse | reverse complement strand
CCATCTTTGTCTTCATGCTGAATATGGACAGGAGATTCCTTTTGGTTGTGGACAAAGTGAACTTCTTGGGTTTGCTGTGGGATGTCAAATCTCTTGCATTCTTTATGCGATGGCATATCTGTGCTCCCAAACTTTGTAAGAGGATCAGGATCACAGTTTATCTGTGCGTCCTCTCTCTTTGTACATCTGTCCTCTGCCACATCAACACTGGCGTCATTCTGTAGTTTTGATTCACTCTTCTGCATGTCCAAATCTTTTTCAGGGGAAAGCATTGACTCTGCCGCACACGGTTTACCAGTGAATGGTTCACACACAGTCTCCTCCACATCCATAAATTCTACTGATGTCCTGTATTTGTCTTCATGCTGAATATGGACAGGCGATTCCTTTTGGTCGTGGACAAAGTGAACTTCTTGGGTTTGCTGTGGGATGTCAGATCCCTTACATTGTTTTTGTGATGCGGTTTCTGTGACCTCAAGTATTGTGAAGGGTTTAGGATCACGGTTTATCTCTGGGGTCTTATTTTGCACAGGATCATCTGCTGCCACACAAGGAGGGGTGGGCAGCACCAACTCAGCTGCACTTGGGCTGCCAGGGAATTGTTCACACACAGTCTCCTCCGTCTCCATAACTTCTACTGGTGTATTTTCTTTGTCTTTATACTGACTTTGAACAGGTGATTCATGCTGGCAGTGGACACTTGCCACACTGAGATTGGGGGACAGTAATGGCGCTGTTGCACCTGGATTTCCAGTAAATGGTCCATATACCATCTCCTGCTTATCCATAGTTTCCTCTGTGATTTCTTCATCCTCTTGATGTATTTTGACAGGTGATTCACTTTGTTTACACACAGTCTCCTCTATGTCCATAACTTCTACTGGTGTCTTGTATTTGTTTTCATGCTGAATTTCGTCGGGCAAATCAGTTTGGCAGTGGTCCCCATGGATCTTTTTGGTTTGCTGTGGGATGTCAAATCTCTTGCATTCTTTATGCGATGGCATATCTGTGCTCTCAAACTTTGTAAGAGGATCAGGATCACGGTTTATCTGTGGGTCCTCTCTCTTTGTAGGATTGTCTTCTGCGACACATACACTGGCGTCATTCTGTGGTTTTGGTTCACTCTTCTGCATGTCCAAGCATTTCTGATATTGTACCTTTGTCTGATCAAACAGTGGGATGTGGTGAGATTCACTCTTCTCCTCGTTTTGCACTGACACACCGGGAGTGGAGGAGAGCATCTCGGATGCACATGTTTTGCTGGTGAATGTTTCACTTATAGCCTCCTTACCCGTAGCTTCTGATGGTGTATCATGTTTCTCTTTGTGCTGAATTTGGACGAGCGATTCAATTTGGGGATGGACGCGGTGGAATGTTGTAAGAGAATTAGGATCAGGGTTTATCTGTGGGCCTTTCCTCTTTTTAGGGTTGTCTGCTACCTCACGCAAGCTGAAGGTCTGAAATGACTCTTCTGTAAATGAAATGCTTCTGACTACCCCTGAATCATTCTGTATTTCACATTCACTCTTCTGCATGTTCAACGGTTTCCCCAGTGGTGCATCATCTCCTTCAGGCTTCTTGAAAGGGGCAGAAAGGATGTTTTCTGCTTGCTTTGAAACGTTTGACTTTTGAGATGACACCGCTGTCGGGTCAAACAGTTGAATGGCGTGAGAATCATTCTTTTCCTTTGTAGATTTCGGGCCTTTATTTTGCACTGGATTATCTGCTGCCACACAAAGAGAGGAGCACATGTTTGACTCTGCTGCACACGGTTTGTCAGTGAATGGTTCACTCAAAGTCTCCTCCATGTCCACGGCTTCTAATGGTGTACCATCTTTGTCTTCATGCTGAATATGGACAGGAGATTCCTTTTGGTTGTGGACAAAGTGAACTTCTTGGGTTTGCTGAGGAATGTCGGATCCCTTACATTGTTTTTGTGATGCGGTTTCTGTGACCTCAAGTGTTGTGAAGGGTTTAGGATCACGGTTCATCTCTGGGTTCTTATTTTGCACAGGACCATCTGCTGCCACACAAGGAGGGGTGCCAGGGAATTGTTCACACACAGTCTCCTCCACCTCCATAACTTCTACTGGTGTATTTTCTTTGTCCTCATACTGACTTTGCACAGGTGATTCATGCTGGCAGTGGACACTTGCCACACCGAGATTGGGGGACAGTAATGGCTCTGTTGCACCTGGATTTCCATTTACCATCTCCTGCTTATCCACAGTTTCCTCTGTGATTTCTTTGTTCTCCTCTTTCTTTTTGAGAGATTCACTTTGGAAACAGTCAACAGAGGATCTCTTTGAATAATCAGATGCTCTGCATTGTTCTAGAGACTGTATGTCTGTAGACCTCGTAAAAAGATCATGGTCCATCTGTGGATCCTCGCTTTGCAATAGACTGTCAGTTTTTGCAAGAGTAGCAGATTGAGTTTCTGCTGTAAACGGCCTGTTTCTGGGCATGTTTGGTTCGTACAAAGTCTTTGGCACATCTACCACGGTGCAGTCTTCTTTCTCAGAGTGTGTTTGGGCATGTGTGGGATTTTGGTCTTGGGCAGAAAGGAGATCTTGTGTTAGCTTTGAAATATCAGACTCTCCGGTTTGCCTAGACTGAGACTGCATGCCACTGTTTTGGGGCTTATTTTCTGTTGATTTTGTCTCATTCTGCCCAGTGTCTCTGCCCTCTGTACGGCCACCAGTAGCAGACAAGTTACACTGGCCTTTACTTTGTGAAAAAGAGTGAGACAGGGTGCTGTTAAAACTTGTGCCTAAAGATCCATATCCGCTGCTGTTTAAATCATCTTCAGCTGCGTCACTAATCATGTCTTCCTCTGGACAGTTTTCATCATCTGTCTCTGTCAAGTTCTCATATGTTACGTGTTTTGGGTTCGGCTCAAAAAAGAGTTTTATTGCGAGTTCGGGGAACTCTGCATTGTTCCTGGCATCTAAGAATTTCGGAAATTTCCGGTTACTGCTGATGGCCTTCACATCCTCTGAATTAATGCATAAACCTTTTCTCAGTTTCTTATTCCGTAGCTGTTTTTCCAGAGCCTCCATTTCACCATCGGCAAGTTTCTTTTTCAAATTCTCAATCAGTCTCTGGCTGTTTGTTGGTTCAGAGACCCATTTTATCACTTGGGGAAAGGTGGACAAAGTCTTGAAATCTGTTGAAAATTACATCAAAAGTTATACGGAATGACTGAATGGTAATTTGGACATTGTTCATTGCAAAAACACTCACACAGCACCAGTTCTAATCTCTAGCCCTGGACAGTGTGGGCACAGCCACCTGGGGCAGTTGAGGGGTAAATGGAGAACCTACTTGGTTTATCACTGTCTGTTTCATCCACAGCTTCTGTGGAGCTTCTGGGCCTCTTGCCTGAGTCGGAGAGGGAGGGAGAATAAGTGATACCACATAAAACTAGGCTAAAATCATTAACTGGTATTGAAGTGACTTACTTGCTGGAGCTTCATCGTCTGAATCAGAATCATTTTCTGTTTGAAGAACAAATAAAAACAGTTTGGTCACTTCAAAACAACAAGTGAAACACATGCTGGAAAACTGGAATACCTCTACGATATGTACGATATTTGTTCTTTGATTTCTTTTTAAACCCCAAGTGAGCCAACTGAGGACTAATGAATGTTCAGCAGAGAATTGTGAAAGTCCACTGAAGTCCTGAAAGTTTTTGTTCCTTTGTGTTTTACTGAAGGCTGAGAAGATCACTGAGCTGGTGGAGATGAACAGACTTACCCAAGTCTTTAATCAAGTCAGGCTCGTTTTTCTTCAGCCACTTCATCATCAGCTGGTATCCTCTGGTGCAGTTCAGATGCTTGTAAAGCTCACGCATTTGATCCTGTTTGGTTTTTTCTGCATAGACCTTGTTGACCATTTCATCAGTCAGAAAGGCGTCCCCAGATGCGCTTGGTTGGCTGAGAGTGTCAAGCAAACTGTTCACATTCCTCACACCATTTATAATTTTTTTTCTGTGGCGCTTCAGAAAGAGCTCATCCTTGGACACTTTCATGATTCCTGTTAAAGTAAAAAATTTTATTGTAACGTAACAGCTAGTAACACATTTTAATGTACAGAATGTAATAAATGGTTTAAAAGAGAAATGTTAATACAATTTACTGTTTGGTATCAACTTTTACTGCAGAAATGCTGTTTCTTGTAGTGAATTTACTCGGTTCATCCTAAACAGTGAATTTATCAATCTTTCTATCTATCCTCGTATCCATCCATGCATTCCTGTGCACATCCCTGCCTGTAATAAGTGACAGGGGTGTGTTTGGGGGAAGAACGGTTTGATCTCAGATCAGAGGGAGTTTGTAAGAGGAAACCCAGTGAGAACAATATGAGAAGAAACGGAATGAATCGGGGAGAAAAGAAATTTTTTAGTGGTTTGTGCACGAAACCAAATCTGCTAAATGAGGTCAGAAAGTTCACAGGACAGTCCAGCTTGCATTTTCAGCTCCCAAAACACATGATTCTCCACTTATCTAGCATCTGCCTAGGTTCCCAGAGCAAGTGGAGTAAGGCTGAAACTGTTTTTCTATATCATTTCCAACCCACTTTAAACACCGCTGCAGTAGCAGTGTTCCACCAGCAGGTGGTGGTCATTCCATTACTGACTAATGTTCAAGGCCAGTTCCACTTTGTGAGAATTTAATGGAGGGTGAACTCTAGATTATTAAACATTGTGTGAAATCTGACACCTGCACTACAAAACAAATACAATAGACCAACAACAGCCTGCATTACATGCAGTAATATGTGATCTTTCTAAACTGAATCTCACTGAATAAATTAACATAGTCTTTCTGAGAACTAATCAGTTTATATCAGGCTGAGAACTTCCTGTAAGAGGATGTTTCAAACTTTCGTGCCAAAAAAGAAGAACCAAGCTCACTCAGTGGACACCGCTTACTAAGTACAGGTTCTCTCCAAACACAGTGTTTGGATATATATGTATTAATGCTGGGCAAAGATTATTATTTTTTTAATCGTGATTAATGACATGGTTTTGAAACTGTGTGAGATACAGTGGCTGGGATAATAGGCAGCATTGGACCATATGATGACAACATTGTATCGTGGAGCTCATTTACTGAATGTTTTGAATATTTTGTGGAGGCTAACGCCATAGAGAGAGAGAAGCTCCTGCCTACTTTCAGTCTGAAAACGCTTAATCTGCTCTGTTGCCTTGTTTGTATAAATATATATACACACACACACACATACATATATATATATATATAAATATTAGAGCAGTAAAGCGATTAAAATTAGTTAATCGCAAATCTGGAAAAAAAAAATTACGATTCTAAGTCAACCCAATATATAATATATCATAAACACAGTAAGTCATCAATTTTGAAAAGAAGGCTTTGTTTATTTGTTTATTTGAGACCCCCTCCCTCTGCTGTTGTTGCCACACCAGGACGCTTCGCCTTGAGCTGACAATAGTGATGTAGTGCGTCGGTGGCACTTTTGCAAAGCACATATATTACACTTGTCTTGTCCAAATCCCCCCCTGGTAGTAACTTCAAGCAAAATTGAGCATTTAACAACGTGTGTTTATCTTCCATTGCTAGCTTAACTGAGCAGCAGCATTTGCCAAGTGAAGTGGCTTCTTCTTCTGGCATGCTGGTCGCTGGCATAGCGTAATACTGCCCCCCACTGATAGTGTGGTACTACAATGCAGAGGGGCGTTTAATTTTCACATTAATAGCGTGATCAATTTATTTTAAGGCGTTATCGAAAATAAATTATGCAAATAGTTAATGCATTATTTTTTTTTATATAGATATATTAGGGGTGTAACAGTACACAGATGTCACGGTACGTACCTCGGTTTTGGGGTCACGGTTCGGTTTGGTTCGGTACAGCGAAGTTAAATAACAAAAAATTCTAAAGCTAAACACACACTCTTGCTTATATTTTCATGTATAGATGACAAAAAAACAAGTTTAAACATCTTGTGTTAATAGAAAATAGTCATTAATATTAGTCTTACCTAATAGAAAGTAAGTGAGATGGCTAAATGATTTAAAGGTCGCTGTTTAATATTTCCATATGAAACTGTTGCAGAGCCTGTTCTTTTAAGGAACCATGCATGCTGGGATATGTAGTTTTTCAGGTGTGTGTGTGCGGTCTATGGCCGCTCCGTTCGCGAATGCGTTTCGCCACTCGAATGCTGTTTTAGAAGAAAGGAAATAAATTCACCCATTCTGAGGGAGGAAAGCACAGACCTAGCTCCCGTATCATCTAATTTTTGGACCTGCTGAGCGAGCAACGCCTGGTTAGCAGCCGCTAATACCGAGGCGAGAAGGCAACAAAACTCACACTTTAATCACGTCTTCTCCGTCGTTCCGTGTATTCTCCGTACGACATCATGTACCGAACCCCTGCCATTACACCCATCAAGACTCATCTTAAAAACATACACAGGTGAGACAGTACCAACACAAAGAGACATTGATGTCAGAGTCCAGGTAAATAGCCAAACGGTGACACGACCACTGCACGTAGTCAGCCTGGAACCTGGAACCTGTAAGCCAGAGTGTGTGGGCCACTCCGATTTTGCTAGATTACCCTAAACCAAGCCACGTTGGCCAGGACAGCTCCTCACAGTAAACTAATCAGCAGCAGGCTCAAGTTGAGAAGCCAAGGCAAGGAAAGAACCTTTGGTCCTGGTGATCATATGCTGGCACATAGCTATAAATCAGGGCCAAAGTGGATTCCTGCTACTGTAATAGCACAGACAGGCCCTGTGTCTTACACCATCAGAACCAAGGAAGACACTGTATGGAGCAGACAGTTATAATATATATTATATATAACAGTGTTTCTGACACTGAACTGTTGTCAAGGTGTACACCGGTATCTGTTCCTGCTTCTGCGAACAGGGATTCTCTGTAGGACCAAGACACCCCCCCTCGTTATCCTTTGAGAGAACCGCGGCCTAGTGACAGACCCAGAAAAACAGGGCAGAATAATCCCTGGGGTTGTGTCAGGGTCACAGTAGTGCACCTTATTCCCTTAGTATTAGGGAAAAAAAGAGTTGAATGTAAATTTATTTTGGAAGCTGCACAGGTTTATTATTTATAGCAGCACAGCTGTATTGGTCAGTGAACTCTCATTTGAGTCTCAGTGTTGTTGGGTGGCTTGCTCATTTAGTGGGGAGGAGTATGTTATATAGTATATGTTATGTATGTTATATATATGTTATATATGTTGTATGTTATGCCTTAGTTTTGTTATACAATGATCTCTTGCTGCCTCCTAGTGGCGAGACTGAAAACTCAATAAAGAAGGATGTAAGATGTCCGCCCCAGACTGAGAAGCTTGCCTCCGTTTGATTATTGTTGTACCCTATGGAGTAACACTAAATGAGAAACACAGGGGGCGGAACCATTATAGCAGTTGTAAAGTGGGAACAACCTCATTTAAAAGTCTATGTATCTGAATGCAGTGTTAATAAAGTCTCTGTTGGTTTAATGGGCAGGCGTCCCATTACTTTCGTCCACGCTATGGACTTGAAAACCAGCCGAGAAGTAGCTCCATTAACATAAAATACGTTTGTTTATGCATAAAGCTGCAAGCCGCACGCACTCATGAGGACAAAAAGGCAACTTTAAAAATATAAAATGTTAAAAAAAAGAACCTGCGTTAACGTGTCACGCCCTATACACACATACAGAGAGAGAGAGAGATCTAAACAGAGATATAAACAGTCACACGACTTGAGATAAACAGACGGATAAACGGATAAACAGACAGATGAACAGACATCTGTTAAAAGCAGCGGCTGTTGAAAGTGACACCAGCATCTAAAGACAGACATAAGTTACATCTTCCCTCAGTGCTCTCAGAGCATCCTAACAATAATAAAACACATTTAATAGTGTTAAATAATCCAATTAGGACTTTTTATTCTTATATATGTAATGGGTGTAACAAAGGCTGCTGTGTGAGATCAAGGCTGTGTCCCAAACTGCACAGTACCATTCTAAAACAGTACAAAACCCATAGTCCCAAACGGCTGGGAATTCCCCCAGTAATGTCGGGTGTACAGTAATAAACAAACACTACTGCAGCAGCTGTGTTTAAGGTGGACTGGAAAACGTGAAGAAGAAATCAACCTCAACCTCCTCATGAAACTCTGGATACTTTATTTGCAACAGACTTCTGATTTCAGTTAGATTTTCTTCTAAACCACTCTGAGCTGTAATCCTGCACGACGCTAAACTATATACCCCAAACAGCAGCACAGCGAACACAAAACTGTTTAATAACCTGTACTGTACTGTACTAAAAAATACTCTTACCTGTGGAATGAGTGGAGAGCTCCGAGCTGCTGCGTATTTGGTGAAGTTTGAAATGTACTCACAGTTTATACCAGGCTCACAAACTTTCGCGCCAAAAAACGGAGCCAGATTTACTCAGCAGACACAGCCTACAAAGTACAAAGTAAAAGTTCACTCCAAACAGTGTTTCTCGCATGGTCTTCACCACAAACACAGCAGGACGAAGACCAACAGAAGTCCTTCCAAACTCAACTGTGTAAACATATTGATGTTCTGCATGTGAAGTCACTTTTTCCAGCGCCTGTAAGGACGTCCAGGCGACAGAAGTAAGTTAGGCGCGATTGGACGGAAAGTGTTTTAGTAGTTTAAAAGAGATAACAGGGATTTACAGACATAATAAAACTGATTATTTTGTGCTGTGCAGTGGGCTATTCCTATTATTAACAAATTTTTCATGCATGTAATATTATGTAGGTACTTAACCCTCTAAGCGCCAAAGTCGCAGAATTGAAATGAATGAAATAGACCGTAGTAACAAATATAATGTAATAAAGCATTTGTATTCCTTATCACTAGTTAGCAGACGTGTAGTACTTTGATTTAAGACCAAAATTACGTCGTCTTCCCATTCAAAGTTTCGAGTAAATAGCAGTGGAAACGAGCCTCGTGTCACTGGTGCAGAGGCAGTCAAAGGACATTAGGAGCGGCAGAGCTCTGCGGGGCAAGCAATCCCGGGGCAAACCAATCCCTGTCAAACGTCACAGCTAGATTGGGCTCGGTGAGACGTTTCCAACGACCCCTCATTTGCCACAATACCCCCAGAGTTATTAGCCAAAGCCGTTCACCTCGCCTGGGTGTCCCATCACTTTAGTCCCCCACGGACCTTCCGAGCAGCAAAGCACCCAGACACTTCAAACTGCACTTCAAAATGCCCAACATTTTTCTAATGTACAGTAAGTTTCTATCTTTTAAGCCACAAGCTTTTGAAATATTGATGTCAAAATCCAGTATTTAAAAAACACTGGCCTTTAAACCTGCGCTTTAAACTGGTGCTTAAAGGTTTAATATGTGAAATTAACAAACTGCTGTTAAAAAGACTGAAATAGAAATAAATATTAAAACAACAAAATTCAAATGTGATATCTCCGGTAGATAGACAGACAAATCGTGTGGAGTAAAGTCGGGCAGGCAAGACGCTTTGGTTAAATCCGTAAAGATCTCAGCTAGTCTGCTATAGAAAGCTTTTCAAAGTATCGAACTTCCACTGATAGGGGCACTGACATATTTAAACAGCTGTCAACAAATGAAAAAGTAAATTATTTGTCAGTAGTCCGTTTCTGTCTATCTCTCTATATCAAACCCTCACTTCTGCCGTCCAGTATGGCGCGGCCACATGATCACAGTCACTTGTCTGCAGAACATTAATAAACGGGCGTGGTGGACTTAATATTAGTGGAACATTTTGTAACATAATTATTAATGTAAATTCAGCTTATTTTCCGTATAAATATAAATGTTTTGATACTGTGGAGAGAAACACACAGAAAGTGGGTCTTGGGATGGTGGGAGGTTTGAAAGTTGCCAATTGGAGAACATTATTTATTTCTCCTTGCTGCTGATTGGCTGCTGCCCTTTGACGCAGCTGCACTCCAGTATTTCCCCCTTGGAGTTCTCCTGTTTTTCGTTTTGTTCTTCTTAAAGCCCTGCGTTTTTATTTCTGTAAATTAAATGTATTTATTGCATGAATTATAGTACAGTAGAATTTCACATTCTAACACTGTGGGAGTTCAGTTTAAATTGTACAGTATGAATACTTTTACATTTTCTTTAAGGGCAATGTATTAAGCTGAGTTTAAAATGCAATTAAAGTGTTTTGGGAGCACATCCGGGGCAAATTTAGGGTTTTTCACTATGCGGGTGCTCTTGGAACATAAAAAACGCCAAAAACGGTATATATTAGTGATGTGTGATACCACTGATTTCCTCGCCGATCCGATACCAAGTAAAATTCAGGCTGGTATGGACAATACTGATCCGATACCAATACTATGTACGAAAATGTAATGTGTTGGGAAAATCAAAATAAAAAGTAGCGTATTTCAAATTATAGCTTTATAATGAATACAAGACACCAGGCTACTTGTTCTTATTGTTTAATTAGGTGAAATAGCTCCACACATGACTCCACTTACGCTCAGCCATTGTTGCAAGAGAGCACACCAATGTGCCGCAATGCATTTATACAGCCATATTTCGCATATGACTATGACAGGTGGAAGCGGAAATAGTTCCTTCTACAATAATATAGTTACCACTGTGTTCCTGTTAATGATAAACTACACATGTACCCCAAATGAATATGAAAATATCGATACTTTAATATGAGAATCGATTCTAGAACATAAATAACTGGTACTGGAGGAATCGATATTTCAGTATCGATCCACACACCACTAGTGTGGAGTTTGTATGTTCTCCTTGTGGTGGTGTGGGTTTCCAGGTTTGTCCCCCAGTCTGAAGACTGGGGGAATTCTAAATTGACCATAGGTGTGAGTGTGTGAGCGAATGGTGGGTGAGTTCATTTGAAAGGGGATTCGGTTCTTTCTTCAGCTCAGATGGTGCCTCAGTTTTTTTCTGTTCATACTTTATTTATTTGGGTGTTTTCACATAGTCCTCTTTAAAGGAACCAAACTCAGTCCTCTAAAAGTGGTCCACAGAAAACGGAAAAGGACATAATGTACACTGTACTTAATGTATACTTCCACTGGGTTGGTTGAGTTGGTTGTCGGGAACAGTCATCCACCAGCAGACAGACTTTTGTGATGGGCCGTTTAAGAACACTTGTCTTTGTTTTGATCTTAACAACGTATTGGCCCTTTACCATCCTGAAAGTTTTGCAGGACCCTTCCCAACATCCAGGACCCTCGAGGTGTTGTTGCAGCAACAATCAAAACTAAGTCTTCTGTTTGAATGTTCTGTTTGGTATTTGTCCATTTTTGCCGTTCTTGTAACAGTTAGTCTATTCCATGGTTCCAATCCCTGGTGGTAGAACAGGTTTAGGTTCAGTGATGGGCGGTAGCGCCGCTAAATATAGCGAAGCTATTAGTTTAACTACATTTTCTAGTAGATAGCCTGTAGCGTTGCTGATTTCTGAATCAAATAACTTTCCATTATTTTTTTTTATCAAGTAGCGACGTAGCGTCCACAAAAGCTACAATTTCCAGGACATGTCTGAGAAAAGCAGAGGTTTCCTCTGCAGTATGATTTTGAAACGCAACAATCAGACAGAAATAAAGCATGTTCACACGCGACCCTCTGCTCTGCGAAACACGCATGCGTATAGCAGTGGAACAAGCAGAGCGAGGAGTGACACACACACACAGCACAAGAGGATGGAGGAGGGAGAGACAGGAGGAGAATAAGACGATCAGTCCACTGACGTCACACCGTGGCCTTATCTCCAAAAAATATATGACACTTGTTGAATCGGCAGAGAAAAAATACGTGTTTAGATGTGCTCTGCAATCCCAAGACCAAACTGTTGTCGACGTCTAAGACATCTAACACCAACCTGAGAACCCATATTCAGCTGACTCCTTCATTTCCCTACTGCAGTAGGCTATAATGAAATGCGTGTGAAAAAAAGTGTTAGAAAAGAGCGAAAGTGAGGGAATAACGTGATGTAACGAATGTTAACCCAAGCTGACTAGCAGGGGAAACTATCCTACAAATGTGGCAGCACTAGCCTGCCTAAGGGCTTTGACCCGTCTCTGGTGTTTTTAGAGCTTAGGCTACATGTAGTATCCTAGCTACTCTACAACTATTTTACACCAGCATTTATCTGTTATTGATAGTAGATGCTACATCCTTTATCATGCTCACTTACAGTACAGCACAAACACTCTAAAGTGTCATCTAAATTTGTGGAGCGAAAAATATTTTAACTAGGCCTATAACTTCATTGGCTCCTTTATTTTCCATAGTTATGTGGAATCTGATGAGCACTTCTAACATCAGCTCTCATCAGAGGGCTGTAGAACTAGGATATTATCATTTTATAGCTACCAGACAGGAAGTTTACACAAATCGGTTATAAGACTTATTTACATTTCATTTGACCCTTTGGAGAGGTACTATTAAGCAGTTGGGGACCTAAGTAGATACCTGTTGGAGACCTCTGACCTAGGCCTACTTAGTTTAGTTTTTCTGGGTAGGCCTGATTAACTTAACCCTAGTCTTTACCTTGCCACAACCACACACTCAAAAAAAAATCATGAATCAATCAAATATTTTCTATAGAGTCCACCCAAATAAAATGGCATGCATGGACAAGGAGCATCAAAGGGCCAAGAGGAGATGTCTATTGGATGATGAAGACTATGCTACACGAATCGGTGTGTCGCAGTATTTCAGGGGGAGCACACACATCATATCTCAGGACCGTTTCGATAAACTCACTCTTAACTTCATAGTTTAAGGAATGCACCCACTCCACACTGTGGACAAACCTGAATATAGACAATTATTTGGTGAAATTCTGCTCTCAAGGCATTTGATGTCAAGGCGGACACTGGGGCGACTGCTTGACAAGGAAGGGACTAAATCGTTTGTTTACTAGAGTACTGGTTTAGCTAATAGTAGGCCAATAACTTTTTTTTGTTTTATTCCCAGCAGTAAGCTTTTATTTATGTCTCGATGCTTCACATAATGCAATGTCTACACTGTGTTAAATCATGGGATGGTCTTTAATTAATGGGTACAATGTGAAGTAGCTTCTGATGTAGTAAACTACTTTTGCCATATTTGTGTAACTTAGCCTGCTATATTTCTGTAGGTGGTAGCTTTTGTGTAGTGAAGCTTAATTTATTGTTGAGTAACTGATAGCTTAGCTCACTACACTTTACAAGTAGCTTGCCAAACACTGAGTAACACCATCACCATTATACCACTGTTAGCTTTGCACTAACACAATACTGTAGGGGGATCATAAGGGTGATCATTAAAATGATTAGTACTGCAGTGCTGAAAATCATACAAATTATTGTAATATATTAGAACATTTCTTTGACAATTTCATATAATGGCATGCAAGTCATCAGTCCATCTGTCCATCCTTCCATCTGTGCGCTAGATCTATCAATCTCTCTATCTAAACATTTCAAATAGATACAGCTTACAGTTTCTGCATAGAAACACTGTTTACTCCTGCTGCCTTTTACAGGCTTGGTTTCTGATTTGCAGGAGCATGAGTGTGTGTGTGTGATCGAGGTGTACTGGAGCTATATACGGCTCTAGTTTGCAGTTTGTGTGGGATAGATGCTTACTAGCACAAGTGAAGTGTGAATCTTTTCATATGCTTCTCTTGCTCACTATTACAGTGCATTATTGCTCTGTTCTATCTAATGTCCATGAAAGCATATTACAATTTCACATAACATTTTAAGAATGCATAAATCATTAAGCATGGTCTCTGTGTGCATAAAAGCTGACGATAACAGCTCTTAAGCACTGCTCACTCGTTCGCAATTGCACTTGAATTGACTTCTGACCCGTAATCTTCTATAACGTCACCGTAAGAGATCATGTGTCACCAGCTTTCTCCGAGGCCATGTCAACTCCTGTGACCTACTAACATGCCTCTTTGTGTAATCATCACAGTGCACAGTACAATACACTAGGTTTAAACACACACAGGCCTAAACCTGAGTAAAGATTCTCCGTGTTTGAAGGCATGCAGGTGAAACGTATTGATATAAATGTTAACTTGCAGGTTTGCCCACAGAGACAAAGCTTGGTTCAGAGTGAGTGGGTGGGTGGTTGCAGTGGCCACATATAACAGAGACTAATGGAGAAAATAGAGAGTCTTCCAAATTCTCCTTAGGCTCAGAGATAATAGTCTATGGAACAGATGTACAAATGTCAAAGTTAAATTTGTATTACTAAGAGATTAGTAAAATGTACATCAATCAGCAGCAATAGCTGTAATTGTCTTTATGAAGCAAAAATGTTCATATACCCATAGGACCTGACCAACAAGTGCACAGATAAGGCATATGAAGCAATTATTTTTAAACATAAGCCGTTTTTGCCACTAAAATCAATGTTTGGGTGTCTCCAAACACTGGTTATATAGCAACCACGCAATCACTCTTTCCATCTATTTGGAAATTCAGCTGGGCCCTAATCCATATGTATATACAGTGTTGGGGTAATGTAGTACAAAAGAACTTAATGCAATAGCTTTCTGCACACTGTAAACTATAACTGAATTTACTTACAATAACAGAAAAAACTGATTGTCTAACTTAAGATTAATACATTGATAAAGTTAGAATAAAATATACATTTGTCAATTGTTACTAAATATTTATAATTGTAATAAAGCATGAGGGGCTTTGTGATCGCAGTTTATAGTTACAGAAATTGTATTTGCTATGGTAACAATGTTTACTATAAGCTGTATATAAGATAAGAAAGAACTTTATTTATCCCGAAGGAAATTCTTTTATCGTAAACACGCTAAATGCAGCAAGAGGAACAAGAGGAATAAAGATATACAATAAGAATTGAAAACGAACAGAACAGTAGAATAGTGCAAATATAATATCAGAATAACTCTAACAAAGTAACAATATAGCTATAGCAGATAAAATAATGTAACATAACTATTAGTGCAAGTGATTATGAAATGTGACATAATGTTTGTGCAATTAATAAAAAGAGAGTAGCAGCGTGTGATGGGGGGATGAAGCAAACATTCAATAACATATAGATGTTATTGAATGTTATATTTATATATATATATATATATATATACACAGTCCCGGAAAAAAACAGTGCAAATAATTTTTAAATCATTCTATAGGAATGGCAACAATTCCATTCCTACACAAGCACCTCATTCTGCTTTATGAGGTACTGATTAGCGATCACCTGAATCAAATCTTATTTAGTGAGGAAATGTATAAAAAAAACCTTGCAATGTGACAAGATGGATGACAAAACATTTCTATTTTAATGTATTGTCATTTCCTTTAAAATTATGCTTTAAAGAACAGTATTTTAATTTGGAAATTAGAAGAAATGTTGTCAGCACTTCTTAAAAACTAAGGCAAAGCAGTTTGGTTCAAAACTTAGTTGTTTATAAAATATAAAATATAAAACCTGAGAAACTGAACATTTTTTAAGGTCTCTTATTTTATTTTATTATCATGGAGCTGTATGTATATATCAATTTTCATCAAAGCAATCATTAAAGTAATTCTCAATACAATTAGACAGAAGTAATGAGTGACCTCTTATTGTCTATTATTCAGAAACACCTGGTAAATTCACTGTTGACAAGAGTCTTGAGCTATATGTTTGTGTTTGATGTGAAATGTCATCAAAAGTCTAGCCAAAAATGCCACCATAAAAGCTACAGTTCTTTAACATATGCAGGGGTTGACATAATGTTTTTTACTCTAGTACTCCAATGGGTACGTACATAAATGAATTGGTACGCACCAAAATTAAAAATTGCCGCTGGAACCATTGCAGCACTTTTATTTAAATGCATATAAAGTAAACCCCGAAATTCACTGGGTTTACGTTCCAAGAGGAGCCACGAATTTGTGATGCAGTCATGTCAGGCTTTGGGCTCCATAAACGTTTAAGCACCGGTTTCGTACCGGGACGGGCCGTGAAGTCTGGGGATGGGGAGAGGCACGCAGTGACAGAAACGTTTAGATCAGACCTGATCTGACTGAATTTTGATTGGTGCAGAAGCGAGGCTCCGCGGACCGAGAGGAACTTTATTTTAAAACGTAATTATTATTTTTCATTTTATGGTTTTCTTACCTGAGTTGTGGTAATTAGAGATTGAGAATGAAGTTACTCAAATTAGGTACACTTTAGCACAGAGAAGACTGAAAACTGGCGTGCATTTTACTGTTTATCCCGCGCATGCATACTTGCATACCACTTACGTCAACCCCTGAACATATGGCAGTCACAAGTCACTGAATGTCAGCAAAAGCTTCAGTAAGGTCCGCAGGGATATCAAACCATTCAATTTCTCTTCTGTTTCGTAGACTCTGCCCTGCAATCACTAAGTATGGCCTTAATGATTTCCTCCCCACAGTTAAGGGGAGTGTTAGGGAAGCAGCACTCGCGTGATAGTCTATACTTAAGTGTCATCCAAACTCACAGGAGGCCAAAAAAAAAGATAAATGGCTTCTATTTATATTCACAGAACTCTCTTCAGTGCAAGCTCATCCCCTTTACTAGATTCAAGCATGGGCCTTTGGGTCCTTCTGGGACTGTTTGGTCTGTCCACGTGTCTCCACTCCATCTCTGCCAGTTGATTAATGCCACTTATGACTCCAGGTTTAACATATGGCTTAGATTTGGGTCATTAACTTTCCCCCTGCTTTTAAGAGGCATAAGTGACAAGCCGTGGTCTTATGGAGTCAAATGCATCAATATTTTCTGTAATATTTTTGACCTCCAAGGATTATGACCTGGGAATGGCTGCCTTTTGATTTATTTCAAACAGCATGTACTGTACTTGAAGCCCTAGCCTGGATAGCTGTAAGTGACCCGGGATATAAATGTTGCAGAATGAGCAAGGGGTTGCTTCTCGAAGGTTCAATCATGTCTTCAAGAGTCACAAGTCATGTATCAGTCCTCAAGGACATGGCTGATGTTGACAAGCTAGCAAGTACGCAGGAGTAGGAATGTGCTGGTGTGTGCACCCTGTAAATGCCCATATAATGAAAATTTGAACGGAATACAAGTTTAAAAATTACTACATTCATTGTATTTGTAATGTCACAATAACCAATTAATATTGACACATTCTAGCCACATCCAAATATGTTGGTGTGTTTCAGCCTCGGCCGCATAACAAGACATAACACAGGGCAACCAATCAGAACAGGGATCGTTTACATGTGTCTGTCTTAAAGGCATATTATACTATATATCCTCAGTCTGCAGAGGTTTAGCCCTGTACACTCCTGTAAACTTTACAAAGAGTGCTCCCACACTGACTGCTTTTCAACTGGGGCACTGTAGCCAACCAGATCATTTACATATATTAGTCTAAAAGGCACAATAACATAGCATTTTTCATCATAAGGGATATATGGGATATATAAACATTTGTGGAAAACGGTTATACAAAAGTGAATGTATACAGTATTTGGTACCACACAAAAGTATTAAGTAGGTTTTAGGACAAGATGCAGGATTCAATCATTTCCAATTTATAAATCTTAAACAAATAAAGAATTCAAGCCCGTTCATGTCTGCTTGTACAGTTTAAAGTACCTTTATTAGGCACCCATTAAAAGGATCTCCTAATACATGGGGATGGATCTAACTGATGCTGACACATCTGTCTGTCCCTTTCTCAGAAGAAAGTAGAGCAGCTAATATTATTCAGACCATATAAAAGGAAATGTTTAAATTGGCACCCTAATTGGGATGTAACAAGTGCAGTGCGTGCCATTATCTGAAATGTGTGACCCTGGAAATAGTTCCCTTCCTTTTTGGAGGATTAATTTAATTTCCTTTATGGTGTCATTAGTGCTTAAGTGTAAAATCTGATTGCTTGGAAGAGAGAATAATTTGGATGTGGATAGTAGTACCCATTTCAGCATTGCAGGATTGCTAACACTAGCATTATTTTTGTTAAAGAAGGGAGGAATGAAGAAAGTAAAAAAGTGAAAGTTATTTTAAGGGAGTTACTGAACTGACTCAGCATGGATCTCCTATAATTGAAGCATTTAAAGTGTACCTGCATGAAATCATATTAACATGTGGATTTGTAGACACTGATGGATTACTGTCTGTGTGAATCCGATTGAAGATTAGCATGATTTCAAAGACTTAGCTGGGCCAGGTATGCGATTGTTATCCTTTGTGTAATTTTTTAGGCTATGTTCTTATAACCATAGCTACACTTACATACATAAAGTAAATGCATACATTTACTTTAGCCTGCATTGTTGTTTTGTGGACTACTGTTAGAGGGTTGCAAGGGCATGAAACTGAAGCCAGACCTGTAACCCCAACTTCGAGACCTAACCTGATCTGGCCCAACTAATAGCGTCCAATCTGAAATCCAAACCCAACCTGCTTGAGCACACTAAAAGAGATGGATTATCTCAGACATGGTTTTACAGTGCTTTGCTTTTTCACTGGGTGCTCAAGTCTCAATCGACAGAAATAAACCAAAATAACTCTTTTATCTGAAAGACAAGCTTCTGCTGTAGACAACACTGACTTTTTACCTGAACAATTGGGTCAGAATATTGTCAGAATGATCATGTTCCAGAGTCTTGTGGCATTTCAAACCGCTCCCCTTTAGCAAGTTTTTTTTTACATACTGATGCTGCTGGAACAAAACTATGTTTTTTACGCTGGTTTTCTGAGATATGAGCTTTTGCTCTCCCAGTGATGATGTAAAGGTGTTTAACAAATGTGAATTCTTGTTAAATAGATTTTAGCATCAACCAGTATAAGAATGAAATCATGGTAGAATCTTGGTAGAAATGTAAAAAAGTAACACAATCTATTTTATTGCACATAGCATTAAAGAGACCAGAGGAACATCAGTACATTTCGAGTGAAAGAGCAACTGAGTTTGTGAAAGAGTGACTGAGCATACACTGTGCAGAACTGGTTGTGGGAGTTTACATGTGGAACAGGGAGAGGAAAATGGTGCTAGTTTGAAAGGCAAAGATGGCTCTTGTGGATGTTCCGCCTAAGTGCAGAAGGAATTTGTGCAATGTGCCCTTGATTTCCCAACACGGCACTGTCATGAACTACACTGTATGTTGATCAGCTGAGCTTTTATCTAGTCTGTAGTTTTAGTAATTCTCAAGAATGCTAAGACTTTGCTACGATGTTAGTGGAAAGAGAGATCACAAAGAAAGATAAAGATCTGACGCTGCACACATAAACCTGAGTTTAGATTCTTCAACCACAGTTTGAAACATGAGCACATTTACAAAATTACTTTTGCAGCATTTGTTTCTGTAAGTAAGCTGTGCTATGCTCTGTTAAACCTCACATGATTAGGTATTTTGCAAACATCTAAAATTTAGTCTGTCATCCCACAAAATTTCTGTGAAAGTTTGAAGGGGAAAATTCAGAGTGTAGATTTTGGCTTTGTCCAGTTGCTTCGGGGGATTTGTCTGGTCCATTGAGGTCCAGGGATGAAATTTACTGCAGTTTTTCAAATGAAGGCAACATAAATGCCTGTTGCAAGCTTGACCGAAACTTAAGCAAGTTCATTTGTTCCCTGTCTGGAACAAGGTGAGCGTGCTTTGTTTTCTTGTAGACAAAAGATGGTGGCCTCCCTTGGGACATCTGCCTTGACTGGCAGGCAGTGCAGAGAGAGTGAGGAGGTTTATGACCTGCTTTTTATAACCTTCAAGACAGACTCCACCCACCTCCCCCCACCCTGGAGTATTCATATAGATGGTATTGCCACCTGTTGGACAGCATGGGTACTTGCACCACTTATCTATAGGATATGAAGCCCCTCCTAAAGGATTTAAAATCCCTCCTAAAGTTGTTTTTTATTTTCTAATAAAAGGGAGGCTTACTTGCTCACACTAAAGACATCTTTATATTCACACACTGAAGACCGCCAACACTAGAGTTGCTTTCTTCAACGAAAATTATGACATTTATCACGTGACAAAAACGAGATGAGACGCAACGTAAATGCTGGTCATGTGACAATAAATATAACAAAATATATAAAGTTATATTGTTGATGAATAAGAACGAGACTAAATGTGGTTTACAAAATGAAAACTATGTTAAAATGTCTCTTTATTTTTGTGGACTAAAACGAGGCGTTATTTCCTGTACGATAGGGAGGGGAGAAAAAAGCATTGGGACGCTCGACCTTACAGTTGAACGGCGTTACGTCCCAAGACTTTTGTCCATTGAGGGGCACTGTGAATTCAATTTATCTAGGGTGGCCAAAAGTATTGGGATGCAGGGCCAATAAAGTGCCAGGGAGAGAGCAATCACACACACACACACACACACACACACAGTCACACACACACAGCATTTTAATAAGCAGCCTTTCCCATATCCATGCAAAAAAAGCTGATAATAAATTGTTCTGATTTGGTTGTGTAGACTATATTTGTTCAGGAATAAAAATAAATATTCAGGTAAGTTCAGGCCAACACACTGAAGGTGAAGACTTTTACCAGTTTTACAAATGTGGGTTTTATGGCAATAGACACACACATTTTCATTTTATTTGCACTTTTTAGTGATGTGATGTTATTTTACTTATTTATTTTATTTAAATTTATATGTGTGTCTAACATTTTTGGTTGGCAAATGTCGTAAACTCAAATCAGAGTGTTTTCCAAGTCTGGAATGTATGTACAGTATTCTTGAGTCTATAAGGTAACAATAATATAATAATAATAAGATAACTTTGTTTGAATTGGGAAATAGGATTGACTAATATAAAAATTAGATTTTGTCTATTCTACTAGGTAGTTATACTATACTGACTGGGTTAAATAGACTAAAATGTGATCAGTTTTCATTGACTAACACTAGACAAAAATAGTTGTGGATAATTCTGACTAAATGAGACTAAAATGCTCAGACTTTTAGTCGACTGAAACTTTAGTCGACTAGACTAAAAAGAGTATAAACGTGACTAAGACTAATAAAAACTAAAATGACAGCTTGATGCAAAGACCAGACTAAAACTAAAATTAAAACATCACTATGGTGCAAGTAAGCATCTTATAAACACATGTAGCAATGGTTACATTTTTCATTCTGGAAGGAGTGTCCTTTTAACTCAAACATTATTTTCACAGCAAGAGGCATATAATGGAGCATGTATATAATTGGAACACTAATAAACACAACTGGGCTGCACTTAGCATTAACACTTATGCCTGTGGTTGAAATGTAGTACAAGACAGCAGTGGTTGAAATGATGTTAGTATTTCTGAATGTGTTAATTACTGAATGCAGAGCTGCGAACCCCTGCCAACACACTTTACACACATTCCTTTTTTTATATGTGCAATGACACATATGCGATGGAGAAGCCAGTCACAATGGAGCCAATTAATTGTTGCCAAGTTCTGAGTTATCTATGCAACTGGCCATCATTTGTGTCTCTTGCATCTCCTCAAAGAGAAGAAATCAGTCTAATCACCTCAGTGTCAAAACCTGATCTCAGTGTCTTGGGTGTAAAAGACGATCTCTGTTAAAACATGTGTTGGGTCTTGTGTGTCCTGCAAGGCTAAAGGTATCAGCTTAGTGTAGTTAATCAAGTTACAGGGAGATGGTGGAAAGATCAGCATGCATGTTTCCTTGTGCCTAGTTTCGTAAACGCTTGTTGCTGTTTGTGCAGTGTCACTGAATGGGACTTTCAGAGACAAGGACTGTAAGGACTGCAATGAATTATACCATTCCAAATAGAAAAATATGAATTGGAAGCCATCACATAAATATGGTATAAATGTATTTGTATGATGTGTTAGGAAGGTAATTAGCTATTAATTGTTTGTTGACTTAATGTAATGTTGATTACTCATAATCTTTCGGTTACATCCTTGAAATGTCATTATATGGTATTTTAATCAAGACAAATTCACACTGCCCAAATATAATACATGTTAGTATAACCATTTCTTACATAATCTGGCACGAATATTTCCATGTCCTGTAATGCAGAATTCAAAACAACAAACAACAAACTTTACAGCAATTGAAAGAACGATAAATGAATGACACTCATAATACAGGACATTTCAGCAATCATAGTCATAAGTTAAATACAAGTTCAACTTATTGAGTAGAAATGGCCTAACAATTTTGCATTACAATTGCAAAAGATCTTTATTATTGAATCTGCAAGCCCAAAACTAAAGAAATGTATTCATAATTAGAAATATTTCAGTGCCTAAGCCACAACTTACAAATGACCTGGATACATTTAAAATATTATTGATGGTGAAACAATCATTAATGAAATTTCAAGCCTGTAACTCAAGTGGAAACAATTTATTCTTAATAACCACTGCTTTAGCTTTAGAAAGTGCTTACAAATAACGTTTCCTGCTCATAAATTGTTGAAATTAACAACAGCTATCAGACTAGCAAAATGTAATGCATTGTAATTTGAGAAAACACTATTATGGTAAAGTGTCTTGTAAATTACTTTAAAACTATGACAATAGTTTAATTTCAAATGCAGTAGCCAAGCAATCTGTGTAAAAGTAGCTGTCAGATTGAGCTCTGATTACCTGGACATACAAGTATGTATGAGTACTTTTATCTTACAGTAAGTGATTCAGGGCAGCATCTCTTCACAGAGAGCAGTACCTGGGTTCGATTACTGTCCGGGACGTCCTTGTTCCTTTCTGTATGACATGTTCTCACCATGTCAGCAGCTGTTTCTGCAAGTAGCTCAAGTTTCCTCCCACAGTCCAGAAACATGTAGGTCACTGGAGATGCTAAATTTCCCTTAAGGTGTGTGTGTGTGTTGAAGTGTGTTTGTCTATGTGCCTGCCCTGCGATGGACTGGTGACCCATTCAGGGTGTTTTTCCGCTGAGATAGCTCCATCACCTCATGCAACCCTAGTTAGGATAAGAGACTCATTTAATGAATGAATGAATGAGGAACTAATTTACAGAAGACTTTATTATTTAAATACATTTATGCTGCATTTCTAAGCTTGCTTAAAAGCGAATTCTCTCTGTTTACTTGGGCATAATTAATTGCTAAGAAAGAAGCTTAAAAAAACTGTAGTGGTGAATGGTGTTCTGTGTAACTGCAGGGATGGTAGAGTTTATGAGGCAAAGCCTGTGACTTCTTTTCTGCAGACTGTACGTTGGTGAGTCACGCAGAAGGCCATCATGCTGCCCTTTTGCAGAATTCACATTGAAGGACACAGCGAGAGGGCGCAAAATGCTACTCCCTCATATAAATTCATTGCACTTTCCAGAATCCAATTTTCTAATGTCACAATTACTGCTTTAATATACAGTCACTGTCAAATGACAAAACCACGTATTGCCAGAAGAAAAAACATGATAGGAGAATGAAAAAAAAAAAACAGAATTTGTATGCTAATCTAATATGAAGTAATTTTGTCCATTGGTGCTGTTTTTTTAAATGATGTACAAAACAAGGCAGTTACAATGTTTTGATATGACAGCAATGATAGTAATGATGTAAGGATGTCTGAACTGTCTGAAGCTTGACGTAGTAAATAGCTTGTTTATGTACTTATTTATTTTCAGTAAACAATTATATTTGGCTTCCAGAGTTTGGCCTGGAAACTAAAACAAATGTATAAGGGTATTAAGAGCTTAACAACTGCTGATGGGTTCAGGCTTTCATTCCTGGATTTATTATCTTATCCAGTCTATCGTGTACAAGTCACAATGGTTTGAGTCCTAAATACATCTCTGATATGTTTGATGTATATAACCCTGATAGGTAAAGGGGCATTTGGCAGATGCCCTTATCCAGAGAAACTTGGTTGCGATCATTAGTTACAGGGACAGTCCCCCTAGAGCAACTGAGGGTTAAGTGTCTTGCTCAAGGAAACTAAGGCAGAATTAAATTCTGTCTTTTCTTTGACAGGAGTTATTTAGGTGTACTTAGCCTGCATTATAGCTTTACAGGTTTGAAGGACAGATGTGGACGACTTGAGCACTGATGTACGTCGCTCTGGATAAGAGTGTCAGCTAAATGCCGTAAATGTAAATGTAAGCAGAAAGTGGGGTTTGAACCTGAGACTTTGTGGTCATCAGGTTCATAGGCAGGTGTTTAAGGCCCTAAGCTACTGCCTAGGTCTCTCGCGGGTCTCTTAGATCTGCAGGAGCTGCTCAGCTAGTGTTGGTGAAATGGCTTTTAATCACTATGCAGCTCGTTGCTGGATCAAACTGCCCATCAGTATTGGATCTGCACCGACTGTAGATTTAAAGAGCCGCTAAAAACTGCCCTATTGTCCTCCCCCTTCTTTTAATCATCTACACTTCTATTGTACTTTCAGTTTTCTTTTAGGTAATGATTTATTTTAATCTTTCATTATTTTATCCTATTTATTCTATTTTATTTTATTGTTTATTCCATTCCTGTAAAGCACATTGCATCACCTTTTGTGTATGATAATGTGTAATATTAATAAACTTGAACTAAACATAGACCTGCTTGTGGTACTTACAGACCTGCTGTGTTTGAAAGGGAAAGCGATAAAAACAAACAATTAAAACACAAATCTGTTTCTATCTATAATTAGTTGGCTTAATTTAAGGCAGATTTCAGTTTGCTCTCTGCTCTCAGTTGCTCTCAGACTGTAGGAGGAAGCCTAACCACACTTCGTAAAAGAAACACTTTAAAGTCTCATAGAACTATAACTGATGTAACTATAGCTGTTACATATAGCTGTAGTGGTGAGCTGCTGTGGGTGGATGAGCGTGAGTGTGTGTGAGTGAGTGTGTAAGTGAGTGAGAGAGTGAATGAGCGAATGTTTAAGTCCGTGAGACGTTTTGTGTCTAATAAATGTTTCTCGGCTTGCATGTATAGTTTTAGGGAAACCTTTAATATCAGTAGAATATCTACATCATGTATCACTTCGCTATAGTTTTTCAGATTTACTTTCACCTCCTCATTACAAAACTGGTTATGTAACATACCCAAGGGCCCGAAACAGTCCTCAGTTTTGCTCTATCCCTGTGTATTGGGAGTTGCAATGCAACAAAATTGTGAACCTTCTTGGGTGCCCTAAACACGCATGTAAAACATTATTCTAAAGAAACACTTACCAAAAGATTCATTAGAGACCCAAAAGTGAATCTTCTAAGGTATTGCATAGTAATCATTTGATCTTTTCCTTCCAGCTGAGAAGGAGATGTTGTGCTGAAATGACAAAGCAGCTTTGTCTGTTTTTACCCTGGTGAAGCTTAGCAAGGGGCTGGAGTTAATGAGATGAAGCAATTGAGAGTTTTCCACGAACAGACACTCATCAGCCTCGGAGCGATGGAACAGACGGCCAGGTTACAGCAAGCGTCGCCACTTGATGGATTACAGGCAGGATTAGCAGGCAGTAAAGGGGATGGATTGCTAGCTGTGTAACGTGCTCCCTCTCTCAGTGATTGATCTACCTGGCCGCCAGTGGCTGATATTGGAATCCAATGTCTTTTCGCTCTCTCCTCAATGGCTAGACAACAGATCATACATAATAGAAATACATAGCCTTGTTTGACTCAAAGACACAAGAAAACTCACGTAATTGTCAAAGATTATGAAAAATATTTGGCATTTGGAGAAAGAACGAGAGTGTTAAGTACACTACTGCTGCTTCACCATCCAATGGCTCTTGACCCTCTTCTATTTAACATCGTTGTAAATTCTCCACAAGGAAAAGAATGTCATGCATGGTTTATTCCTGATATACTGTTACTTCACATGGGTATTTATTACCTCCTGACTGTTACAGATCATTACAGGTCTGTTAGTGGGAAGTAAGCAAAAACAGCAGCAAAATATAGTTTAATTCTAGTAGTTCTCAGTAATTACATTTACATGCACACCATTGGTTCGATATTAAATATAACTACAAGACACAGTTTGACTAGATCTTACTCTGCCAAAGCAACATTAAAACGTGGTCCAGGCTGATACTGACTGGACACTATTCGAGATGGATTCAGATACACCCATTTGAAATCACTCCGCTGGCTCTCCTGCAAAAATTATAACAGCTTTAACACCAAAACAAATACTGTACAAAAGCTAAAATCACTGGAATCTATTTTTGTATGGAGCCATATAAGAAAAGGCTTGGAGCTGCATTTCTCAACAATCGCATTACTACTGCAAGAACAGCATTTTATCGGCTTCAGAAAGAGTCTTGTAAGTAAAGGAAGGGTATTTGTATGTGAATAAACTTCATGGTGTCCTGAAGCGGGTCCTCAATGTTGAAATGTGTCCATCTCAAGGAAAACGTGTCTGTATCAAGGACAACAGTGTGATGTAATATACACTGTTCTAACCATACTGTTTACTTCATACAGTCCAAATACGGAAATGAAGACACAAAACTGCCCATTGTGAATTCAGTCTTTGGTGGCACAAAACTAATATATTCGCATATATTCTTTACATGTAACTATTCAGCCTACAACATTTAGCCTGCAAATGTTTTTTTGATTAAGTCAATGTGCAGACTACTATATGTAAACATACACAGTATGGCTACTATTTTAAAACCACTCAAAATTCACAAAAAAAAAGAATTATTGCCTCTAATTGTTGCAGTTTAACCCCTTAGAGGCCCTGCAGACATGTCTAGGCCATTACTCCTTGCTTTTATATGTCATCATTGTCAGAACTAAGTATCTTTACAGTATGAGAGGACAAACATGTTTTCAAGATTCAATGTATTGGATCTTTTATTATTTTATTATTTTATTATTTGGAATTTTCAGCTTCTATTGATCATGAACCTTTGACACAGTGTAAATGACAGTGATATATACGTATGTATAGGTGTCAGAACAAAACCTTGTATCTCCAAGACAATAACTTTACAGGAATACATACAAAGGATATTTGATAAAGTAAAGTGTGAAAGGAGGGGTGCAATGGTAAGATGGATGGACATAGAGAGACAGATTACGTAGGCATTGAAACAGTGTATGAAACCACAGAGAGGGAGGGCGAGGGGCTGTGACGTCTGTCTGTGTGTGTGATTGTGTGAGACCTGCGTGACTCACTCAGGATCAGGAGGGGTTTTCCCTTCATGCAAGCACGTCACGGGCACATGGCCCTCTCCAAACACAGCCGTTAGAAACACTCTGCACATCACGTATGGCACAGAGCAAAATACACAGCGGATTAGTGACAAAGTACAGATGCTGAGCCCTTCCAGCAGCTGTGTAGCTTAGTTGTTTATTTAATCTATATTTCAAACATCATGGCCACAGCTGGGCAGATGCTTCCAAGGGAGGTCTCCTTTGTCTGCACCCATGTGGACCCATAAGAAACAAAGACCCAACCACAAACGGGCTTAGAAGAGTGAACGTCTTCATTGCGAAAACAAAGTCAAGATTGCAACATGAAGGCTGTGGCCTTGTGAACAACAGTAGACAAATTCATTACTGGATTAGAATGAAACCAGAAGGATAATTCCCAGTAGCAACTGAAGAAAGTCTCCATTTGCCTCCATTTGGTTTTCCAGTCTAAGCTGCAATAGGAACTCTGTGAGGATGACAGACCTTAGATATTTGGATAAATTATGTCATGTGAGGTTAAACTCTTACATCTGCGTGTAGTTTATTTTAAGATCACTTAACATTATGTAAATGCTTAAAACATTGTATTTGTGTTTATAGTTTAATCAGCTTTGTTTATAAAATGTAAACACAGTGATGCATTTTCTTCTCTGTTCTTGACATGTGATAACTGCTTTTACTAACACACCACAGTCATATCTCAGCATCACATCATATTTAGAAAGCAAAGTGAATTCATTCTCAGTGCCCCACGCATGTCTAACCTCAGAGCCACCTTCATTGTTCTAGCATGGGCTAGATGCAATGGTCAGCTGGTCTTATTCCCATACAGTGCAGCTCATTTGCCAACACTCATGAACACAACATTTAAAAATTGATGCCAGCTTCTCTAACCAGAGAACCAAGGAGCGACATTCTTCACCTTTCTCCTTCCCTCACATAATTACCTTCACAAAACACCTGCTCACTCTCTCACTCACACACGTACACATGCACATTCACTCATTAGCTAAATAGCCATTGAGCTTACATGCACTGAACTGATTTGTTGCATCATTTGTGTTTTAGAATAGACTTTTCTTCTCACTATTGGGTTTCTGCCAGTCTATTTAGAATGTAAATCATTGATGTATCTTCCTTTATCCGTTGGGTTCATTTATGATTATATTCATAAGATTAGTAAATTAATTAATGTCTGATTCATTGAATTACTGATTCATTGAATTATTTATTATTTATTATGGCAAACACCTGCAACTGTTTTCAGAAACAGTTCTGTCAAAAAATTGCCATAACAATAAGGCAAATGTAATGAAAATGACTTCAAATGTTTCTTTCATGTAAGCTGTAATGTCCTGAAAATTCATACATTTACAATTTTTTGCACATCATGATGCTTTTTGGTGCACTCTTGAAAAGAGGTTCCTCATAAATTCTTTAGTAAAGGCTTATACATGTAGAGTTTGAAGAGCATATCAACGTTTAAATCGTGCTTTGCACAGTTAAATGGTCAGGGAATGTTTTTGCTACTTTATAGATTATTGCTGAGGGTGTACTACATATGACTGTTAGGCAGGAGTATGAATGAGTTATTTAGCATGAGGTACTATTTCTTCCACAATCACAATGTGAACATATTTCTGACATGCCCTGGCACTTTGCTTGAAACTGACAATGAAACACACACTGTGTAGAATCAAAGTTTCCAGAAGGGGTTAACTATTTAATGCAATGCCCACAACTAACTAGACTAAACAAATATTCTATGCTCAGGACTTTATTCAGGCTCACATCAGAGACTCAAGTCTTGACTTGGGCTCTCATAAATCAACTTGTAACCATCTAGGCAAGGTACACTCCAGTCGGCATCATTATTTTATAAGGAAAATATTGATGCCAATGCATGTCGGCGTCAACCCTAGCCCATTCTATGAGAACTGAATTTCTAAAAACCTCCAAACCTCTAAGGAATAAAGCAGTTTTCTCAAAGCTTATTATTAACCAATGAAGGCTGGCTGTTTTGAAAAGATGGATTTTGCATATCATTTATTTACATTTATTTATTCATTTTATTTCTATGATTTGTGGACTGGTGATGTATCCAGGGTGTTTTTTCACTTTTCTTCCCATGACCACTGGGATATGCTCCTGTACCCCAAGCCAAACTGCCTACATGATCTGTGACAGCTCTAAAAAATGAGTTTGGTTACATCTATGTATCAGTAGCTCAGGTTCTGTCTTGGTTAAAATGGAGTTGGGAAGTCTTTTCCATCAATTTCAGTGACAAGAGCTGGCTGAAAGTCAGAGCAGACTCCAGAATATGAGCGTCATTACATTAAGTGCTTGAACAGCAGGCCATATGAAAAAGTGATTGCACTGATTGTGTCACCTTCAGCAGCAACAGTTGCATCAAAATGACCTCAGTCAGTCTGTCACATCACTGTAGAGGAATTCTGACCCACTCTTCTTTGCAGAATTGCTTTAATTCAGTTTGTTGAAATCAACAAATTAGGTGTGGTACTGAAATTAATTACAAAGTGAGTAGTTATTTCAGAACTTTTTTTGTAATTTATGTATCACTTTTCCTGTTGGGCAGCCTCGACTTTAATTGTCTGCCTACATAAGAAATCTTGTTGCTTTTAAAAATCTACCTGTTTCTGTTTTCATCCTTAAAGAAACAACAGTACTGGTAGTAGTACTGTAGTAGCAGTAGCATTAGCATTAATCCTATTTCTATTTCTAATGCAGCCTTTAAATAATCTGTTTACAGTAATATGAAACGCATTGAGTCACAAGTTCAGTTCTGCCAAGGCAAGGTCAACTCAAGCAGTTGTGCATTTGACATTATCCAGATTTCCTTGTTTTCCTTTTGAGAAATTTCCTTTCTCAATTTTCAAATTAGTTATGTCCAGTTCCGCTCACTAGCCCGGACGCCCCCCATCACCTGGTACCACCAACACTGGTAGGGTGAAATTGCCACCCCATCTTTTTGAATTGTTACTTACTCAACATCATTTAACACACTTGGAGGAGAATGCTGATTGCACCTGGAGAGAAAAGCAAATTGTGGTCTCTTGGACTCCCAGTCATGAATGGCTACAGCACACAAGCTTTATTTCTGATGCACTAATACTCTCTATTTAACAAAGATTTATTGACAACTGACTGTCACTTCATTGAAGTCTGCCACTACAAAACAAGAAGCAAAACGGAGTGTCTAATAAATAAATAAATAAATAAATAAATAAATAAATGCCCCCACTTTGGTGAACATGTCATCACCTCTTGCTGATTGCTGATAACAATAATCAGTGGCTGTAACAGGATACATGCCATGGGGAAATCCATAGACTGACCCTGTCACATGAATGTTCCTTTTATGCAAGCTGAGGCTTGTATGCAGTCTGGCTTGCGGTGCCACAGAGGAGCTGTGACGCAAATGACTAGCCTCCTTTAGGGACTGGCACAGTCCTTCTGGTACTGATCACAGATCAGCTTGGTAATAAAGTCCTTTCTAATAATTGAAGCTAATAGATGCAGCATAATCTTAGATGACTCTTTATTTGACCATGCTCTAGGACTTTTATATTTACTTGACTGTGTCTGCTTAAAGTATGTACTGAGAACAGTACACTCCTATTAGCGACATTATTTTACATGACATATATGCCAGATTTGTCCAAATGGCTCATATCTAATATTCCTGGACTTGTTGATGTGCTTTAACATGATGACAAAGGCCATTGGGGGACGTGTGATCTGAATTATACATGGACTTTGTCCATGCTCAACCCAAATGCAGTGCCAAGAGCACTGGATCATGTTTACACTCATTTTCCTGCTAAAAGATTCATGGTGGCGGCTGCTAGTAGACTGGAGGCTAGTGGCACATCTCAACTCCAGGGCTTTTAGTCACCATGCGAGTGGCTGTGGTGGTAAAACCACACATTGCACAGGCTTCATGTAAATCTCTGTGTGTTTACAGAGTAGGTGCTCACTAATCAGTTAAGCTTAAAATGATACTTGAATTTCAAATGTGCAAAATGTCCCCAAATAAATTTTATAAGTTTGGTGTCCAGAGTTTCTTCATTTTTAGTCTTTGTAGATTACTGTATGTCATACAGCTGTAGCATAGTTGAAGTTTACCAATATCAGTGGAGCCCATAGCTGCTGGAACTTTGCTGTGGATATGTTGAGTAGGTGGTGCAGCATCATCAGCAAGTGAGGGGTTGGGAAATTAAATAAGAGTGTAGTAAAATAAAGTTATACAATTTTCCATTGAACTTTTTCCATTGCATTCTGTTGCAATGCTGTTAGCATTTTAAAGCTAATGTCGAGCAGGCATATCTATCCATTTCATATTAGGATCTCGCAGGTTGACCCTTGGTTGGGCAGACTAATCAGGAAACTTCACTGGTGCGCGTGGGACAGATCAAAAAGTGACAAGCAGCATTCCACTGAAGTGATAAATAGTTTACACAGACACTGTGGGTTGGATTCACTGATTAATACATATTTTTGTCAGGTGGGGTAGATTGGCTCTCATAATGGATCAGGCAGGTGAGTGGCCTAAAAACCCAGACTAAACACATCCCTGTTTCTCATGTTTGCTAAAAGCAGAGTCATTTATTAGTATGATTTTGGAAGCAATCACACTACTGTTTTTTTGTAAGTTTTCAATTGTTCTTTTCATAGGTGGAATTTGGCATCTCTTCTCATCCCACAGTTATTAAAATTTTGGCCCCTCTAAAACTTTCTTTCATTTCCGGTATGTTGCGCATGTATACAACTATTACTTATATAAAAATGTAAATGTATAAGAAAAGTTTGTCATTACATTTAAAGAAAAGAACATACATTAGAGGGGAAGTTAGACCTGAGTGACAGAGCATTCTTTTTGTCCTCTCCCTGAGTCGTCTTGATTCAGTTGCTATTTTAGGCTAAGCTTAAATACACTGCGATTCTTGAATCCCTGAATGTGGCATTAACAGTACTTTAAGTTTTAATGAAAAATTCTACTTAGCATACCTTGTGTAGAAAGAAGTGGCAGGGTTCATCACTTCTAATTGGATTTAGTTGGACGCAGGATATATTTTGGCCCATCAAATGACCCGTACTTCGCTGCTACTGCTGTAGTCAGATAGTTCAGGAGCTTTTTAATCCATTAAATCCCTGGGTTCTCCGCATTTACAGGCCACTGTGTAAAGAAACCTCATTTAGCAAATCAAATGTATGCAGGCCCAGAAGCCAGGAGAGCTGAAGGTTCAGTGCCAGGGGCACATGGGAGATAAAGCTCTGTGTGTGTGTGTGTGTGTGTGTGTGTGTGTGTGTGTGTGTGTGTGTGTGTGCGTGTTTCTGTGCGTGCGTGCGTGCGTGTGTGTGTGTGTTTGGATCATATAGACCTAGATCCCCAAACAAAGACCCAGATTCTGTACTATACTGACCCCACTATATATTATCTGTAATATTTCACAGTGTAAGTCAGAAAAATATCCATACTGTTACTGAGATGAGGTGCAGACACAGTGATAGGGTTCATATTCTACCTTTTTCATGTTTCATTGTTAGGGTTAGGGTATTTGTTTATACTCAAGAGACAAAAAATCGTTTAAACACAACCATTTTCCAAGATCCCTTCATCATTTGGTATTAAACAGGCTGCTTTTGTTACTATGTCTTTAAGACAGATGTTTGTCAATGAACTCTATTTCAATAATTTGTCCTGCAGTATACATCATTCATAATGCAACCTGGAATTAAATACCATCCTTATACCTTCACTGTTAATTGATGAGGGCTGAGAAAAGTATCTACCATTTGGGCATCCTTGATAAAATGATGCAGTTTGTTGCTCTGAAAACCACCTCTGCATGGAACAGGATGGCTCATTCACTCATTTTCTGAGCCACATATCCTTACCAGGGAACCAATACCATCACTTATAGGGTGCAAGGCAAAGAAACACACTGGACAGAAACCAGAGCTCCTGACAGAAAGCAATTCAGTCATAGGGTGAACATGCAAACTCCACACAGGAAGGACCATGAGCCATCCAGGCTGGAAACCAAAGACAGGAGCTTCTCACCATGAGGTGACAGCGATTACCTCTCTACCACCATACCATTCATGTGTGCACGTTTGGGCACCTGTTTCCCCTTTTTCCAAACTTTTTTTTTAGCAAGCCAAGTTTTCCCTTCTTGATTTAGGACTCCACACCCCACCACCACCGCTTTTCATTGCAAAATAAATCAAGGAAGTCTAAAAATATTCATAGGTTGTTTTGCATGCTCCGCAGATATAAAATTAAGTGACAGGTGTTCAATAATATTCAGGTCTGGGGACAGTCAAGGCTATTCCAAAACCTTAATTTTTCATTTCCAGAAGCAGCTCATTGTTGGTTTTGATAGATGTTTTGAATCATAGCCTTGGAGTGAGATTCAGCCTCTCCTTCAGGTTATCATTGCCAGTGAGACATTAGTTTCCTGGGTATGTTGGTATTTAGAAGAAAACATTCTTCCTTTCACCACAACATTGCCACAGGCTGCCTCAAATCACCTCCATGTTTATCAGATGGCAAGGTGATCTTTTACTGAAATGCTTCTCCTTTTCTTTCTAAACATAGCCTTGGTGATTGTAGCCAAAGAGTTACATTTACGTTTCATCAGAACAAAGCACTTGATTCCAAAATATCTCCAGTTTATCTGAGTGCTGTGATGCGTACTTCAGATATTGGCTTTTGTGATTAGATCAGTTATCTACTGTGCTGACCTTTCCATGTAGATGATGTTTGTTCAGCAACACTGCATGGCAGTGCAGTGCTGTGCCACCTTATTCCTCTGGTAGGTGTTTATTCATTGGGTGGGTATTCTGTTATGCACACGTATATGTGTATGTGTGCGTGAGAAAGTTACTACTATTTAATCCTGCAAAGATGAAAGAAGGAAGGTTCCTTTATTTATTAATATTCTATATTAGTCATAAGCTAGATGCAGTGTTTCCAGCATTTCCCAACCATGAGTACACTTCAACTTAAAAACTTAAGTTTACTGAGTTCATTGAAGTGAAAGTAAGTGAGGAGAGCAGTATATGTTGTGTATTAAATGTATTTGAAATTCAGTGCTAGTATCAGATTACAGTCAATTTTGCTATTTAGTTTTATGATCTCAATCATTTGAATGATAGTGTAATATTTTAATATACAAACAGCTAAAACATTTTGCTTATTTTTGTGGCTCTGGTTCTTAGTTTTGTAACCGTTGGGCATACAGCGGTGGTAGCAGTCAATAGTGAGGCTCATTTTTATTGGAAATAATTCAGAGATCCTCATTTGCCAGATGAGGTTCCATCTGTCATACATGCCTGGTGGTCACCACTACTATGGTTTAAATCCTGCCTCGCAATCACAGAGCACACATGTGCACACACACACACACACATGCACACACAATCATGCACACACACACACACACACACACACACACACACACACACACACACACAAAGATGTAAAATTTTTATTGATGCATGATTTTTTTATTATTTAAATCAATTTTTATTGTATGGCGTGCATTTATCCTATTATGTTTATGATGGCATTGGTAATTTAAACACTGTTGTTGAGCGACTAAAATGAGTTTAATCAAGCAGGTAATTTGATATATCCATGCTTTGCCAGTAATGTATTTTTAATGTACACTTAACAGAACATTAACAAAATCCTATTCAACCTAATGAAAAATGCACTGCAAATCTCTAATGCTGAGATCCTATTCATGATTTCGAATAATTTTTACTATTAGTAAATTCAAATGTATTTTATATACATTTATACATGTTACTCTTACAAGTAACAGAAAACCATATTTAATTGGGGGTGTACTGAATTATGTGAATTTTGAATTTTGTGAATGTTAAATTTCTGACAAATTGAAGGCAGCAAACTATTTAACTTTTATGAAGTTCAACATTTGATCATTTTTACATTTTACACTTACTTTGTATGAATTAAAGTAAAAAAATGTCATAAATGTAATATTTTATTTTCATGAAAGATTAATTTATGAAAGTATCACATTTGGAATCAGTTACCTTTCCCAAAGTTGCAGTTTTTCAGCTGAAAGACACAAGATGAAAATACACAGTAAAGCTGAATTAACATAAAACCGTTTTTACTGGTTATCTCTGTGTAGATTTCAAGACACATGTCATTTATTATGACCTTTTGTGCTTTCCTTCTGGGTTTAATTTAACAAAGTAATGAAGGAAAGTGAGTGGTGTGCAAATGTCGGTGCTGGTGTATGCAGCTTCAAAAAAAATATGCATCAATGCATCAGTGATCTCATATTCAGTCTTTCCAACTGACCTCAGTCACAGTTCAGACCCTTGTCACATGGCCTTGCGCACAAAGTTGCACAACGATTCTACACGAAGACTGTTATCATTTCTATTCTTTTATCAACGGTGTCTCAAGCTTCTCCAACCTCAAAATGATGTATTTATGGGTGGAGCCTGAATAGGTCAAGTAGTGCTTCCTTTTACATAACTGTAATAACAATATGGACAAAAGTATGTGACCATTTACCAACAGGGACTTTGCCTGACAGTGCAAAGACAAATACAAAACTTAAATTTGGAGTTAGTCCAAATAACCTTCTCTAGTCTTCTTGGGTGGCTTTCCACAATAGCGTTTCGCCCATTCATTCGGTAGCGCATTTATGAGGTCAGGCACTGATGTTGGACGAGAAGGCCTGGCTCGCAATCTCCATTCCAGTTCATCCCAAAGGTGTTGGATGGGGTTGAGGTCAGGGCTCTGTGCGAGCCAGTCAGGATCTTCCACATGGAAGTCATCCAACCATGTGAAGGGCGCATTTGGCTGACGCTCTTATACAGAGCGACTTACAAGCATTAGTTACAGGAACATTCCCCCTAGAAACACTGAAGGTTAAGTGTCTTGCTCAAGGACACAAAGTGGGGTTTGAACCCCTGCAACTTTTTCTTTATGGACCTTGGTTGCTGGGGCACAGTACATATATAACATTTGGGAGTGTATAAATATATATATATATATATAAATCATATATAAAAGCACATACATATACACGGGATAACCTCCGCCTTTTTTTTTTTTTGCTATTTTTTCATGCCCCCTCGTCCTCGTGCTGGTTATTTATGTTTGGGCCACGGTTACCAAGGCAATCAGACTATGGGCCTGTACTACGAAGTGCATTTAACTAAGTCTGACTTAACTCGACGGTTAATTGCAAACTCGCAATTGACTAATCGCGGTTGTGCCAGGTGGTGTTAATCGGTACTAAGATGTTGATTAGTTGAGTCAAAGTGAACTTATCACGGTCTGTGCTCTGGGTGCGTGCAACCGCGCAAGTCAGCGTTTCAAATCACGGCTCGATCACCGTACTTCACAGAGGAAGAATGTAAGATCATCATGCAAGACTACGAGGAGCACAAATCAGTGCTGCAGTGCAAGTCCACAGCACCACAGCAGGCAACAAAGACATACAGGCTTCTTGGCAACGTATTGCTGACCAAGTAAATGCGTAAGTACGCGTGCATTGTATTATTTTTTAGACAATTTAAGTGTTGTTAATGGAACACTTTAAATAAATATAGTGGTATGTAGATGTGTCATATGTCAGAAGTGGGCCTTTTAGTTAATTTAATGCCCGCTAAAGTGCAATTACTAGGAGGTTACTTAGTATGTAATCCTGTGTTAACAATAACTGTATTAACATTTCAATAGCAGTGGGACTCATACTTGGCTGCAAATAAAGATGTAATACAGAAACATTGTTTCAAGTGGTAGGCTCATGTATAAATTGTTGATGCATTAATATTTCTACTCATTATGAGAGATGTAGTGTGTCTAGGCTCCAGTTAATTGCTTGTTTCTGTGTTTTACAGTCAATAAGAAAAAGGTTGGTGTGAAGGTGACTGGTGAAGGTCCTCCTGAAGCTTTCATGCCTGCAGAGGAGTTGGCATTGGTCAGCAATAGAGGGGGCCCCTCACGCAGGGGTAGAGGGAATCCCCTCAGGCAGGGGTAGAGGGAATCCCCTCAGGCAGGGGTAGAGGGAATCCCCTCAGGCAGGGGTAGAGGGAATCCCCTCACGCAGGGGTAGAGAGAATCCCATCAGGCAGGGGTAGAGAGAATCCCATCAGGCAGGGGTAGAGAGAATCCCCTCACACAGGGGTAGGGGGAATCCCCTCACAGAGGGTTGGAGGGAGGCACCCCCTTTATTTGCGGGGTAATATCACAATCGCTCTGTACAGTGTATACATTTGTGCAGTCATGACATTCCATTTCCTGTGTTGTGTTCAGTGGAAGGGGGAATATTGAGCTGCTCCACCTGTAGAGCCCAACATCTCTTGTGATCCTGAGGTACAGGCGAGTGTGCCGATGACTGTTTCACTAATTGTGAGCCATGCTGATGTGACATGACAAACGTGCTCCTTGAATTTTCAGGAGGATGTGGGTGATGAAACACTGCTGATTCTCATTTTTGTCTCTGTAGGCTGGAGCAGATGTGCACAGCTTGTACAATCGCATGCTCGAGATCGACTGATAAAAACGAAACTTGAAATTTAAAAAATTGAGAAATGAGATTGAAATTGAGAAGCTCCAGCATGAAAAAAGTTATTGCCATACGTTCACCAGTCTTTCATCAGTATGTGTGTGCATTACTGAATTTTCATTTTCCATTTGTAGGAATGGGAGCAAATAAACAAAGACATGACGGTTTCAGTGTGTTCATAATCTGTATATTTTTTTTATTAAGTGAAAAACTGCTGTGATGAACTCTCTCACAGCAGCCCTGTAGGGTGGTCGAGGGTCAAAGGGTCAACAGTATCAGGGGGCATAGGCACCAGGACTAGGGTCTTTTCCCTTCTGATGGTAGAGATGTTGTGTAGAACTACACATGCTGACATCACCTGACAGGCCCTCTCTGGCTTCACACCTCAAAACGTGCCTTCAAGATTCCAAAAGTCATTTCAATCCCGCCCCTCGAATTGGTATGAGCTGGTGATCACATGTCCTCTAAAGATTGAAATTCATTAACTCATTCTGCTATTGTAACATCAAAGTCATGTTCCTATAAGATTCAAGCCTGAATAAAAGTTGTGCCTCATTGTTAAACAAGGACATAATTTACATCAGGGTAGACCAGCAGACCAGTGTATAGTAAAATTTCACTTTTTGTACACAATTAATGCTTAAGTGTCAGGTACAAATATATAGTCCTTGCACAGATGTGTCACACACTGTGGGGTTGGTTGTCCCTGTGTTATTCTAATGGGGAAAAAGTGAAAAATATAGACGTTTTTAAAAATCATACAAAAGTTTTATTTTAAATGAAATATCAAACAAAACCCATCTTGTGTGTATAAAAACATCAAATACGTTTCATTGGTTTCTTTTTAGACTCTTTAGATTCAAACGTATGTAAATGTAAAATGCATAAATGTAAAACACCACAAGCTATGAAAACTACTACTACTACTGCTATGAAATCTGAAAAAAATCGATTTCTCCTCAAGCTGAAGTTCAAACAAGCGGCATAACTCATGATTCTTAATCAACATTCACCAATCGACCTCAGAATCACATTTCTGGCAGACCAGGGGCCTCATGTATAAACGGTGCGTATGCACAAAAATACTGCGTACGCCCGTTTCCGTGATCACGTCGAGATGTATAGACACTAAACTTGGCGTACCGCTATGCACATTCTCACGGGAGCTCCAACCAATGCGTACGCATGTTTCTGCTCGTTTTTGTAAATGGGTGGCACCTAGTGGCAAATCAGTGGTACTGTGGCTTCCCTTTTGTATACTCGCATTAATG